>JAVTVY010048504.1:0-24111 GCA_036873755.1 Hanleya hanleyi | reverse complement strand
GTGTTCATGTTATTTCGCGCGAGTGAAATTGATTGGTCGATCAAATTCCAATAGCGAACTGCGGCGGATGGTTGCCTATAAAATGTTCCTAAAAGGAATTTGTTGTTCTTCAGCCGTATTTCGCACCACACTGCTTCCAGATTGGCTATTTCATATTCAGGTTTCCTCTTACATATTAAATTATCTTTGACATATATCACAATTCCCCCTCCCCCTTGATTTACGCGATCCTGTCTAATAGGAGGAAAATGATAGCCTGGAATATGTATTTGTTTGTTGGTCACATTTTGATTTAGATTTGTTTCTGTGATAGCGATGACGTCATAGGTTGACAGTTCTGCTTCGATCAAATCAACCTTGCCGCGCAGGCCCCGTACATTAATATGCGCCATTGATATAGCCGGTGTTGGCCCCGGATTCCTTTCGACGTCTCCCGACCGCAGTAATATTAGCCTGCTGAAATCCCCAGTATATTCGGGCTAATAGGTATTTCATTCGATTCATGCACACATAGTGTGTCATTACTATTCATTGACCCGACCGATGTATTTGCATATACAAAAGTATTCAAATTACCACCCATTTCGTATATTTCACCATGATTGAACATCAAGGTTTCGCGCGGGTGAGATCGTGGCTGGTCCGTGCTCTGTCGGCCATTGAATTGTTCATGTATCTCGACCGAAACAGACGAGTCGCCCAACAGCACTATAGAACAAATAACGGATATCAGCATGTATTTTGAGAATTTCGCGCCAAATTTAAGCGTTGCAGCTGATAACGACTGTACTGGATATTCAGGTATACTATGGGCAAATAATGTAAAGCCGAAATCATTCATTCTCTCATTCACAGATTGCATGTGCGTCTTAATTCGTTTAGTTTTGCACGCAGTATAGTAAAACAAGCCAACCCTCGCTCGATAACATTCAGTACTCATGAAAGTTAGGTAATACCTAACCCATGCATCGCGTAAACCAGGTTGGAGGGATTGGCTTGTTTTGTACATAAAACGACACTCACTATATTCTGTATTTGACTTCCAGTAAAAACTCGACTATATATAACTAGATTGAAGTCTAAACTGACCAAGTATTCACACACGTTACTACTGTTTTCTATGAATATCGAATTGACAAATATTAGACATACTATATACAATGAGACCAAGAAAATATTATAAACAAACATTTGGTCTCGAAGAACGACATAAAAAGCTGTATCGGATGTATATAAATAGCAAAGAAATTGATACAGATATATTTAGAATACATGTTCAATCCTTTTGGGATATCAAACCGTTTTTAGGTAAGAAGGTGAGCATGTATAGATTTTATGCTGGTATGTATAACGAATTGAACAGTTATAATGGATGACGAGTCATATGGCTATATATTCTATTACAGGATCTGAATTTAAAATTCAAATTTATATATCGGATATACCTCGTGTTATACTTCGGAAAATCTAATATTGTTTGACACATTTTTCTCTTGATTTTACATGTGTTTGTCCAGAGGCTATAGGATGTTGAACCAATTTTTTTTTTTTAGTCCTGGGAAAGGGGGAATGGAATGTTTTCTGTGTGTGGCCTCGTCAGCTCGTCTAGTGAACGAATGATAGTTATCTTCTCATCTTTGTTTTTGACAAATATTTTCCCATCAGCTGTCCATGTTCCGAGGATCTTTCCGGCTTTTACCAAGCGTCTCATTTCATAGGCTAGTTTACTTCTAGGCCTGGTTAGATCTTCGTTGATGTAAACGTTCCCATTTGCGGATCGGAGTTCTTTTTTGGCCTTCATTATTCGTTTTCGAGAGGCATAGCTAACGAATTTGACGATGATTTGTCGACCCCCGGCTGCCCTATGCGAACGATCAATTTCCTCAGGTTTTAGGTCTACCTTTAGGACATTTTGGGCCAGGTCTAGCATAATTTGGTCAGTATCTTCTGAACTCTGCTCGGGGATCCCACTGATCCGAATAGAATTTCTGCGGCTGTATTGCTCATTTTCATCAGATTTTAATTGTAAAGCCTGTATTTGTTCTCGCATCTCAGAATTTTCTCGACGGAGTTTTACTATTTCATTTTGCACAGGTTTTAATTCTTCAGACACGAACGACTTAAGTTCCGGCATTAGCAAAGTTTTCAACCGTACTGCTATTCTGTCAATATCGCCATCTGTCATTTGCGTGGCCATTTTCTGAATCGGACTGCTCGCAAAGTCCGGATGAAGAGAAAGTTCAGAAAGATTGCAACTGGAGATAGTTTCGGACGAGGCTTCAAAATATTCTGGGTCACTGTCAGATTTAATGTCACTCACCGACAAATCAAGGTCTGCTTTCGACTTCTTCTTCTGGAGTATGGAGCCTCGCCTTTTCCGGCGTTTTTTCCCCTTATATTCAGGCGGATTATTCATACATGAGCAGCGCCGACACAGATTGAGTTGAAATAAACTGGACTAAGATTTCATCAAGAACAGATATGAATATACTATGAATTCACCTGTATCGCATTTTGTCCTCTCAGTTGTCCGAGCCTTTTATGTCGTTCGAATAAGTTCACTCATACATGTAGTAGTCCATTGTAAAATCCTTTGTGTGAGCACAAGACATACGTGTATGTATACGGAGCGAGACAAAAGCACGTCCTCACTCGACTTGACGACTTGACCACTATCTCAGCTATTAGATATACAGTTTGTATATTTGCACTGAATGCTGACAGATCACACCCACACCACACAACGGAATAGTACCGGTATCACATAGGAAGTCATGGAGCAGAGTCGATATCAATTATGTACAAATACAGTTGGATATATAGTGTCCGTTAGCAAAGAATAAGTCAGTGTTATAATTGCAGAACTTTGTACATGTGAAGAAGAAGCCCCATCCAGTTGTCCTTTACTCGCTATATTCACATGACATTGAATTTATCCAAATTGCGTTGCATCAAGTCATGGCTTTAACGAAATCCGGGATTTTCATTGACCTGTGGGTAAAATTGAAAGGAAATCCAGCCAATCATATACTTTTTGTGAAGGATCATTAGTAGATGCTTCAACCAAAAACATCACATAGACTATAACTATATAGTATGACGAAATGGATTACTGTATTTACGTCATACACTTTTCCACAAAAGGTCGTTCGATGACATGACAGAATCTATGAATTCAATATTTTATATATGCATAATGATACAAGCGTTCAATTTATCCAAATGAACGGATTGAAGAGGTAATCCAGAAATTTGAAGTAAACTTCGGTTTTTAAGTATGGAGAGCTCTAATCTATTTCGGTCTTAATGTATGTATTGAACAATGATGAGTATTGGACAATGATGTACGGTATTGAACAATGATGGCCACATTGAACAATAGATGTAGATCTTAATGATGTAGTATTGAACAGCATTGTTTAAGAGTATTGGACAATGATGTAGGTATTGGACAATGATGTAAGGTATTGGACAATGATGTAAGGTATTGGACAATGATGTAAGGTATTGGACAATGATGTAAGGTATTGGACAATGATGTAAGGTATTGGACAATGATGTAAGGTATTGGACAATGATGTACGGTATTGGACAATGATGTACGGTATTGGACAATGATGTAAGGTATTGGACAATGATGTAAGGTATTGGACAATGATGTAAGGTATTGGACAATGATGTAAGGTATTGGACAATGATGTAAGGTATTGGACAATGATGTAAGGTATTGGACAATGATGTAAGGTATTGGACAATGATGTAAGGTATTGGACAATGATGTAAGGTATTGGACAATGATGTAGCACTTGGAAGTATTGAACAATGATGGCAAGAGTATTGAACCTTGATATAAAATGAACAATGATGTAGAGTATTGGACAATGATGTAAGTAATGAACAATGATGTAGGTATTGGACAATGATGTAAATATTAGACAATGATATGATATTAATGGATAATGATGTAAAATGAACAATGATGTAGGTATTGGACAATGATGGCAAATTATTGAGACAATGATGCAGGTATTGGACAATGGTGGAAATGTGGACAATGATGTATGAGTATTGGACAATGATGTAGGTATTGGTTAATGATGTAGGTATTGGACAATGATGTGAAGTATTGAATGATGTACGGTATTGGACAATGATGTACGGTATTGGACAATGATGTACGGTATTGGACAATGATGTACGGTATTGGACAATGATGTAAGGTATTGGACAATGATGTAAGGTATTGGACAATGATGTAAGGTATTGGACAATGATGTAAGGTATTGGACAATGATGTAAGGTATTGGACAATGATGTAAGGTATTGGACAATGATGTAAGGTATTGGACAATGATGTAAGGTATTGGACAATGATGTACGGTATTGGACAATGATGTACGGTATTGGACAATGATGTAAGGTATTGGACAATGATGTAAGGTATTGGACAATGATGTAAGGTATTGGACAATGATGTACGCCTGGAGATGCACAGTGGTGCTCAGTTCTTTGGGGGATGATGACAACCATTTAGATTAAATTTGCAGTCATAAGCATTGATGTCCGCTTTTCTGATTTATGAGGTTATGGGGTAGGCGAGGCTTACTTCGGGCGAAAGATAGTGTGACTCTGGTCCTTGTAGGTGTTACAACCCCTGTGAGTAATGAATCAGCCCCATAAGTGTAATAAGATGTAAACTCTCATAATATATGAGGTTATGGGGTGAGGCGAGGCCTAATTGGGGAGATAGAGGTAGACGAACTTCCATGGGTTCCATGGGGATAGGGACAGCAATGTGGGATAACGGATATGTCCTATAAATGTACAGAATAAATGAGGATTTTTTCTCCAAAACAAGAGATTCGGTCTACACCATTGGTTAATGTTCAAAACGAAAAGCCACAAAATATCACAACCGTTGAACACATGAATATGGAATTAATATCATTCCCACCTCTTGCGTATCGCTCCAATGTAACATATATGGTTATATTATGAACAGCCCCAATCTCTCGCCCAATTTGATGCCTTTTGCTCGATCCCACGATTGCAAACGTGTTCGGACACATCGATATTTTCATGGTATACGACCAGAATATCCGGAGACGTGGTCTTATGGTACGGGCGCATCATTTCTTTATCCAGCTTCAGTAGGGAGGTTACTGACGTGGCTGGGCTCTGCTCCACTGCTCTACGTTTCTTTGTTTTCCTCAGTATCATATAAAAGGCACACGACACAACGCAGATCGTAGCCAAAACACAACCAAGAACTATGGCCCAGAATGCAAAGGTTGTTTCTGAAAAATAATAATATTATTGTTATAGTGTGATATTTGACTGTGACATTTGGGGATTACTTATTTATATTATGAGTGATTTCTAGTACATGTATTTCATTTTCGACAATCCATGCGATAGTCCTATTAAGTAAATTATATTTAGATCTGTCCTTTAGTATACAGCCAAAGAATATTACACGATAATAGTACCATGTCCACTACGCTACTTCCTTTAGTTTGTATTGATATTCGACCCCATTACAATAGTTTTATAGTATTATTATCTCTAATACATTAATACTTATCGGTTAACTTAACATTACCGGTATTGATTCAGTGATTGTTAGCTCCCTGTTGGTACATATATCTTCATTATCAATAAAAATACATGTCCGTAGACTTTATTTTCTGTATTGTGTGGCATGGGGCTCAGTCCGGTGCTTGGTGACTCCGATTGTTTTGCCTGTACGCGAATTCCGTATATATATTCGAAGAAGTGCATGTAATGTGGCCAACGACCTGGAACACCAGCTCAGTTTAGACCAAAGTGTGATGACCTCACAATTGGATTCTGGGTGTGCTGTTTACAGTGTGTTTTATGTAACAGAAATCAGCAAAAGTTATAATAAATTAAATATTCTACATTTTATAAGCGTTAGATATGGATATGGATGCCACAGTAATCTCGCTATTCTACTTTTCGCATATCAAGAATATAAGTATAACAAACGAAAAGAATCGCGTTTTCGAACGACATGTTTATGGCTTCACAGTTAAAATCTTCCACTCTATATCAATAATTCATTCGAAGACTAACGATTGAGTAGGACATCGGTATACGAGACAACGAGACGAGTTAGGGGAGCGAGCAACGATATTATAGTAGTATTTTGTCTGAAACTAGCTAGTTTAAACATAAGTCATCCTAAATGTGTGAATGAGACTATTACACAGTCTAGCCCATATATTACGACTGTATCAAATACAGCATTGTATAAGTTTATGCAGCAGATATCAATGGATCGGAGTGTGAAAGTTTCTGCATGTCTGTATCTAGGTAAATTCACACGGGTTTTCGCTGTTTGCTAAACGGAAAAGCTGCGAGGAAGGGTGTAGTATTGAACCGTCATCAGCGGCTACTCATCAAAGCTCGATTCCGTCTCATAGACGATATTGCACGAAAACTATTCCAGAAACAAACCCGAAACTAAGAGTATAAACGGAGTATATCAAGCGTGAATGGTCCGATCATCAGATGTCAGGAAAATGATAACCGGCGTCCATTCGTCACCCCAATACCTTCCACCAATCATTAACTATATCCTAAACCTGGAAATATATATCAAGAACGAACGACTTCGTTCTTCACGCTTACTTCGTCGATAACCCTTCATCTGGGATGAATAATCGCTATATAAATGACGCAGTGAAGGATATATATCCACCTTCACTGGATTTGAAGGAAACTACAGATAGCCCTACAGGCACATCTTATTTAGATCTCTACCTCTATAAAAATGAAGCGGGCATTCTCTCCCGTCGACTTTATGACAAAAGAGATGATTACAATTTCGACATCGTAAACTATCCCTTTCTGGATAGTAATATTTTCCAGTAAGGACCTGCAGCCTTATGGCGTATACATATCTCGCTTATTAGCATTTGCTAGATCTGTGTTAAATGTGATGATTTTAATCAACGTCACAAAACATTGTTGCAGAAACTTATCTAAAACAGGGCTATTCCACAAGCGCGCCTCCACTCAAAGTTTCTCAAATTTGGCGCGACACATATCGCATGCTGATAGCAAAATACGAACGTAGCGTGCAAGATCTATGGCGCTACGTTTCGTAACATGTATCTAATTCCGCTTAACCCGGGGCTAGGGGCCGTATGAGCCCATGTACTTCAAGATCCTCATGGTACTCATATGAACAGTCACAATCAAAGCGTGACTGAGGTACATTATTTTTAGATGACTCTATAACGAATATTATGGATTAAGAATACTGATCAGCGATACGGATTTGATATTTTGGAACATCATGATGTCTTGCCGGCATCATTGAAAATTGTTGACCGCTTCTCTCTTGCAGGAAACAAGCCTATGTTTATGTATACTTTGTCTTTTTGAATTTGGTGCTAATACTGTTATATGGAAATGGAATAGGTCTTTGGATTATGGACGCGGATATTCTCTAATGGACGACGGCTGGATTATGAATGACGGACTAGACGCTTGTAATCCTTTCATTCTATAATCAAGCAATTTTGTGAATTTGTGAAATCACAACCTAGATACCTAAATCACCTATACTATTGACTATTACAGTCAATGTGGTCATAAGTCGATGCCACGATGCAGGTGAATCAAATCACTAGCCGCTTTCCGAAGTTATACATTCAATCTATACTGAATTTCAGAGAAGATACGAAAAATACTCAGGGTTCAACACAAGTATACGTTAAGGATACTGGATACATGTTGAAATGCTTTAAATGCCGATCAGTAAAATTGAATTACAATCTATCTCGTCTACTATTATCTATATTGTTCACCATATTTACTATATTATGCAATATAAGAGTAGCTTTCTCTTCTTCTTTTTTACGCAATATTGGTTGTAGTAGAATATTAACTTCTCATCCAAATTAATTATATTGCAGTAAAACAATACTCAACCATCATGTAATTGATTTAACAGTTTTTAATCGTATAATATAGGTGAATATGTACATAGTTTATCGAATCAATGTGCGAGTATTATGTCATTGATATAACTATCTAGTGAGCGGATTTATCGCATTCTGTTCAGATAATACTATTCCAATGAGTTGAGTCACCTGTGTTAGATGTTCTTAAGTGCCCGTACAGCTCGAATCTCTTCGGGTGATACTCGGGTGATACAGCAAACGTCGGTTGTATGGTATTAGCAGACGTTCGACGTTAATTATTTCATCTTCAAATAGAGTATCCGTCACCGATTTATAAGTTGATAATGAATTCACGAGTTGTGTAAGCACCTATTATGATTCATCGTTACAGCAGGTGTATTGTTCCTTGGTTAATAGCTTATGAAAATATGTCCGCTGATCTTTTACACTCATGATGTGGTTAGCGATCGAGACGAGTCTGGAAGCGATGTCCAAATCCCATTCTTCCTCCCGATGTGGTTGTTGTATGTTTCATAACTCCTTAACGCATGGAAGTATAGTTTTCATTCAATTCTGTATAAGCCTTTTCCCAATATGGAAGAATGCCAAATGAAGTTCTAGATACATGCCTGCATACGTGCGTGCTGGTATGAGGGTTGGATTGAAATGAAGAGTTTCAACTATTCTTTCTATAGGTTGGTCTGTCCAGTGCTAAATCATGGCGGTCGTATAACGATTCTGATTGGTCGAATTTTGCGTTCATTGAACACCTCGATATGGAGAGGAAAATTTAACGTTTTTCGTTCCTTTGTTTAAACTACAAAGAACCATCGATTTCCCAGCAGCAATGGATACGGGTTATACTCGAGATATCACGTGACTAAATAGGGCGACGATTCTTTACACATTATACCTACGTCATCAAACATGGCGATGGTATAATTGATTCAGATTTACGAAGTTCTTAAACCTGTACCGGTTTGCACATCTTTGAATCTGTTTGTACCTCTTTGAACTTGATTTCAACTCTTGGCCTCGTTTGCATCTCTATTACCCCGATTGAATTTGTTTGATCCGGTTTGCATCCTTTTGGCAATACTGTGTCTGCCTATTCACTGAACATGATGGCGCCAGTGAACCTCATCCTGATCCGATTTCCCGATTCCACTCTAATCAAGATCTGATCCTGATCCTGCTCATGCGTTAGGTCACTACCGGTGAAGAATCACTTTCGGTGAAGAGGTGATTTCCGGTAATGATGTCACTTCCGGTCATTACATCTTTAATTCTGATCATTATATGCTCATGCCCAAGCTCATTTGACGCAAATTCCTTCTTTTTCACTACTTACGCCATGCGAAACCTGCATATCTACTTACATGTATATTCGGCTTATGTGATTCAAGATATATGTTATAGTAATCACTGATAGGCTGATAGGTATTTTCGAATATCGAATGCTGAAAATATGGATATCATTAATGTGAATATTTTGAAAATATCGAGATTAGGCAGATGAATTGATGCGGTGAAGGATAGTTTACCTGGGTTCTTATCCAATCTGATCCTCAGGTGAGATATTTCTCCTGTGTGGTTCCAGGAATACGCATGTATATTAGCCGTGTATAACCCATAAGGAAGAGGTGGGGAGAACGCATAATAAAGGTTCCCAGCAGATACATTCAACTCCGTCTTATTCGCTTCGTCATTATTAAGAACCTCCAGGTAATAACCTACAAAGCAAAGAGAACTATTCAACAAGATAATTTGTGTAACTGGAATTTTGGTCCAAACCAATGCTAATAAATATTAACTTACTTGTAGATAACAACGTACTTAAAACTTGTCATACCACGTAATAGTATTGATTTCCGCAACCACACCAGCGCACATACACTTACCTGTATCCCATAAACTGAGTGAAATAATACCCCCAATACACAAGTTTGATATTTCGTGCAGACCTTTGCAAGTACTAGCATATACCATATGTTGCGAATCATTTAAGCTCATGTTCATTCTTTGAGCTCACGTATATTTAGTGAGCCATGTCATCTTTGTGATAGTTGTGCAGGTGGCACCTGACGTCATATACTCCAACATTGGATAATTATCCGACTGTGTTGCTAACTTACCCAACAAGCACATGTTTCAAGCAGGAAGAATGAACAATTTTTTGATTGGTGACATTGAAGTTCGCTTGGGCAGGAGTTTAACAAATGGGTGGGTAATTAATCTCTCGACAAGGGATGGTACAATGCACAGGTAATTGTCCTCAACGATACAGAGGAATAAGACTCCGTAAATAGAATCAGGCCGACAACCAATTTTTCAACGACGTACATAAATGGCCGTTTTTTCACCAAAAATAAACGATTTTCAATCCGATTTTCTCACACAGGCTCTCTAATACTTACGAAATGAAACGGAACCGATTTTATCTGAATATTTCGTGATTTTCGGTATTATTGAAAGCCAAACGTTCATTAGAAAGTCTGTCACATTTCTACGACGAAAATGCATGCGATGTAGTTGATTTTGTCTGTGATGTCATTTAGAACCAGTCACGTTGTGATTGCTTTCATTGTGAACCATGGGCTGAGGTTATTTTTCTATCGCTCTCCCTTTCTCCTAACGTCAACTATAAAATGTTACTCAAAACAAATAATTGTGTTGCTAACCTGGTCTTATATACTGGATTGAGGATTGATACTTGATAGGTGCTACATGTATGTGCTGTGTATATGGCATCATGACACACAATACATTCATTCTGACAGAATGGGAATGAAAATGATACAATCGTAAATTAACAGACCTCCTGCGTCATCAAAGTTTACCTTGAATAAAGTGTCCTGTATTGTCTGGAGGCATCCAAGTCAAATTCTGTTCGGTGAATGTTAGATTAATAGGTGGTCCAATTGGATATAGCGGCGAGTCGTCAACTAAAATAGATTAAAAGCAGATAAAAGCTTATTTGGAACACGGTAAAGCAAAATTGTGAGAGCGAATGGCATCCACAGAGTATGGAGTATGAATTTAACACAGTAAAATGGTATTGATACCTTATTCCTTCCTCGTTCAAGCTTGTCAAGTGACGACTATGTTTGCTTAGAAGTAGAAACATATTTAGAAATACAATATAGTATTCCAATAGTTTAGCATATTCCACTGAATCACAAAAGATACTGAAATGTACAATGGGCGAATATTGTAATAAACATGCGTAATAGATGAAAAATAATTGATGAAAAAAATATACTTACCGCAAATATATTCAGTGAAGCTGACGAAACCAGACAGGCAAACTGGGTTTGTATTAACTATGCTGAAATATGCAGAATTGAAATAATGGTCTTTGTCGAATGCTGAGAATAGATATAAACTTCCCCGGACAGCTTCCATGACCGTCACAAAGCGAAGCAGTTGTTCGTATTCATTTTCATACCGACGTTTACAATCGTCCCTTTGGCAAGGCGTTGCTCTTTTGCATGCTGATGGGCTAATCGAAAACTCCCCCTCTAAAATATGTTCGAAAACTTCCGAGTCAAAGATGAAAAATGGACTTGATTTATCAAGAAACAAAGCATCCAGTGCTCTAATCAACTCCTCCTCTATAGTTCCGCCTGGTTTCAGTGTGACTATATCAGCTTCCTTCCTTTCCTTCCGTTCTGATAAATAACCGAAACGGAATCGGATCTGTGGACATGCCCATGTTCCCTGTCGAACAGCAAGAAAGATCTCTTCCGATATATCCCCACCTTGACTATTCGTTACGCTGCATATATATAATCCTGTCGCATGGCTTTGTACTTTGCTTAGATGTAACTCCTTGTTCATATGTTCTAGATGAACTCCGGAGTTTGTGCTCCAGGTGGTAATGATATCCGGTCTACCAACACTATCACACAATATCTTAACATCATCTCCTACAAGTGATTCATAGAAATGCCGTAACTGTTTGATAGAAGGAGGATCACGAACCATCAACTGTGTGGATTTACCAGAGGCATGACCTACATGATTGAAAACTCGGCAGGTATAAACACCTTCGTCGGTTAGATCAATGTCTGTTATATTCAACGTGCGATGAAAAGAAATAGTTGCTTCGTTATTTTTGTACCAAACGAATGAATTAGAATTTCCGCTATCAAAAATTGAGCAATTCAGCTGAATATTCTCGCCACGATTCACCGTCATCTCCCCGTACACATCATGTCCGATAGGCAATGATGCGCAAATCAGGCTTTCAGCTTCGACATTCTCTGTTAAATCTAGGATTTGCTTTGTTCTGCTGTTCACAGTTTTTGCATTCGCCCGAGGTGTCGTCAGCAGATCTTCATATAGACTCCTTATTGTTCGCAATTGTTCTTGAGTAGTCCTGGACAGATCGGAATCGATCGCAGCAAGCAGATTATCGAAGTACGTGAGTCCCCAGTCAATACAATCAAGAAGACCAACACACCGAGTAAAGTTGAACTCCATATCGACGACAGTATGCATTTCTGAAATCCACAAAACCACAAGTGGATATTCTAATACGAAATTTACAGCTTCTGTCGTTTGGTTTAAGGCTTTTTGTCGTGATTCCAGTGTGTTGTTGATTATTCTGCTGGCATACGGATCAATGCCTGTCAGAATTGCTTCTAATTCAACTTTAGAAATACCAAATTCCTCCCGTGCCGCATTAGTATTCACTTCGTAGTGCTGAACGTCAGAGAAATAGCCATCCAAGGCTGACAAATGGGCATTCCGTTTTGAGACTGCTTGAGCTGTCGTGTATAGTACATCGCTCGAAGAGCTGTATAGCGATTCAAGGCTGGTTCGCATAAATCTTTTAAATATTAGATATTCGGTGCATTTTTCTTCCCAAAAGTCTGCTTTTAGACTAAACGTCTGTACAGACCTCTTAACTCGGGATTTCAAGTGAGGTTTGATAGCGTCAAATGACTGGCCGCCCTGTATCACGTGGTTATCGAGTAGATATTTCAGTTCAGCCAGGATATAATTGAGAAAAGCGTTTGCGAAATTCCAAAAACTAGTGCTAACTTTAGCGAAGTCTAAGTCCAGAAGTATGATTCTATCCCCAAGCTGTAGTGGATTGAAAAAACAGTGAACGTTCAAGATTCGTGGATTTTGGTTGCCAATTGTGACCTCAAATCCGCACTCATTAACACCAAATGTGGCGGCTAGCCCGTGTAAATTGATAAAGTCTGAGAGAATAATACTTGGCAAGCTTTCGTTTCGAATTTTAACAAGGTCTTTGTCAGCGTTATCGACCTCAATTTCGACTCGCCTCTGTGATAATAAGGTAGAATCTCTTTTATTTATTGCTCTTTCGAGATCTACAAAACTTTCATCCAATTTACGTCTTACAAGATATAGATTGTCTCTCGCTTTGTTCAGTTCCATCAAACGAATAAAATGTTCCGTGAGGTTGGCTTTGGTATACGCATATTTTACGGCCACGGTACATGCATAATTTTCCATTACACAAGATAAATCTCCGGTTTTATGCCTACATAGATACCATTTAAGACAAGGGTATGTCATTCTTTTATGTGCTCTCTCCTCACAAATTTCAATTCTACTCCCACCAAAACAGGTGGAGTTACACGAATTTTGAATGCACATTTTCTGTGCCTGTTCCATTTCTCCAGTCAGTCGTTCAGACAGATTGGTGCTATACATCTTCGCTTGTCTCAAATCATCCTCTGTGTTAGCTATTTGCTCACGTAACAGACTGACTTCCGTGTTGAGGTTGGCGAGATTATCCAAAATTTCTCGAAGGGCTTGTTCGGTCACGTGTTTTCGTTTTTCGGCATGTTCTATCCTTCGAATTGAACCTGCGATAGCTTTGCTCGATATTGAACGCAGAATCGTCACAAGATCAGCGCTAAAGGCATCATGAAATGTTCCAAATATATCCATGGGAATAGAGCTATCTTGATTCCATTGTGGTGCGATGATGTTGACAGAGATGTCAGCCTGGTAGACGTTCCAAACCATACCAACTGTTTCGAGTGAAAGTTCCCCATTGCGAATAAGCATATCACAGGACGAAAACAATCCCAACACTGTCAAGATGGCTTTGGTTTCTATAACGTAGGACACTCCATAAGAGGAAAAATGCATTTTCACAAAAGAATGCGGTTTTACTTTAATGAACCGCCAGTAGCTGTTGGGCCATTCTTCGTCTGCTGTCTCCATCATGATAGAAACAAGGTAGCCAGATATATACACCGATGGTGAATCCTTCACCTCGTCAGCCTTAGTTTGATTGAGCTGACATCTATTTGTACCTAATGCCCTATACGAGAATTGCCCATCGATGGTCCACACAGAACCGGCAACAGTAATGGAGAAGCTTGTCTTGAATCCCCAATCATACGGCTTACGCAGTAAGCGGGATGATGCTATAAATGTATCAGCTGAAAGTTTAGACGACATCTTGCGCACTGCTGATATGTTACCTTCTAAATAAGGTAATTCGCCGTCAAGGAAGCTGCGGAACGTCACAAACAGATGTTGACTTACATACTTTACACTATCACTAAGCAGTGCAACAGAGTCAACTATTTCCCCAGATAATTTTGTGAGCAAAATCAGACCCTTTTGTGGATTATTTCTCGAGCGCTCAATCGCAGTCTGTATACCTTCAAGCAAATCCTTTACCGACGTAAATTTGGAATGCAAATCCTTTTCTTTATCCGGTATCTTCGGAACAAGTTCGGTTTGTATAAAATTCAACGTAGTCATCACGATTTCCTCCAAACGGTCCAGAGTTTCCACGAACTGATCGAACACCACAGAGGCTGTTGTATTCTGCACCCCAAAATTCACGTAAAAGTACGCTGAATTGTATTGAAAAAATATAAGATTACGCAAAAATGACTCCCCATTAAAAACATGTCCATCAACTTGTGTACTGAAGAAGAGACCGCTTGGATTGGTATTCTCTCCACAGAATTCTCTCTGGTCTGTTTCTGCAAAGTAAACCGAATTTACAGTATTAGCGAGGGGATTTGACATCAAATTGTTGCAGTTTTCTCTCATTCTTATTAAATAAAAGATAGAATCATAGGCTGTAGCATAACGGACAATTCGTTCTTAAGAACCGTGGTGCTGTTACGTTGAGACTCTAATTCACTGAAACATATGATATTATTGTACACATTCACATGTATTCTTGGTGTTCCCACTGCTGAAGTTAAACCAGGGGAAATGGCGTCCAATTTACAAGAGCTGTAAACATAATCTGTCTGTGCTGTCATCCAAATCGAAGCACTGACTAGATCCTTGATATCTATGTAAACTATCAATGTTCTGTATGGGTATACATACCCACAAGACAAGATCATAAACAAAGTACAATGTGTCTCATAACAAACCAAGCAGACTATGGCAACTAGTGTTTTCCTTTTAGAGTAACTCTGTTAACGATCCACCAATGGAATATACCACTGTTCGTAGTCTGAATTATTTTCAACAGTAAGAGAAACAGCTTATTTCAACTGCTTTATTGTTTTGAACTTAGGCGTTAAGGAAGTTTCTAGAAATATTTAGTTCATTACAACGGATCTAATTTTTATATTATGTACTTTACCTTTAACAGGGTTCATACTCCATGTTAGAATCATGAGACAATGCATACAATAGCCAAGTCTGGGGACAACAATGTGTCTAGACTTGTGCCTTTTCAGCGACACAAAGACCCAGACAATAGCTCCCTACATGAAGTATCGACCTTCAACAGAGTCAATATCGTAGGCCTACTTTAGATCATGCTTGCGCAGTAGAGCTTTAGTTGTTTGTTCTTACATGTGTATATAACCTCTGATTTTGCGTGCTTTGGTTACATAGTCAGTAAGCCGGAGATAACAAAGCCTGGGATGATGGTCTTTTCTCGATATCAAGATGAAAAATGTAAATAAATAAAATAAATGAATAAACAATGCCTTGATATCGACGTGACGATTATTTTATCGATCCAGTTTTTTACGATATTTTTTAATTTATAGGTCGTACTAATGTCATTTTTTTATGTTCCGTCAACGGTTGACGGAAACGAGAGTTAATGGAATAGGTTATCGTGGAATCCGTAATATGTCTGGTTGTACAACTGTGGAACCAGCAAAATGTCTAGCTTTGTAGGGCGTTTTAAGCAGTTTCTTGTATATCTTATAAGTGGTCAGAACTGGAGTAGCTATTTCCTTAGGAGACTCTTTTTGTTTGTTTAATATACATTTCAAAGTACTTCCAAAATAACAAATGTACCCTGCACCTTACTAAAACATTTCAATGAATAGCACAAGATGAAAATAAACAGGCGCCCATAGGAATTCTTTGTACAGTTTTTAATTTAGCAGGACAAATGTACAGGGTAAAACGGTTTATATTCACATATTCATACATTATACAACCTTGGTGGGTTTAGCAAATAGGTACATGGCACAGAGTTAATTTTTTTAAATTATTTTTAAAGTTGCGAATGTCATATTTCGGTTGGACGGAAATTTTGACGGAAAAGTGGACTAGCTTATCGTGGAATCCACCATACAACCACTTTGTTAACAAGAGTCATGCAGGTAGCTATATTATTTTTGGACAGAATTATTGTGCCGACACAATCAGATATGGAAATTTGAAAACTAAAAACAATCTTAAGACAGTACCAGATGGCCGAGAACACATATCGTACAAGCATGTATCTACTCCAAGGCTATATTGAATTTTTTTTATTCATTAATAAGATCAGGTCAACGGGATGTTAATGTCAGAAGACATGAGCCTTTCTTCAGTTCTACTGCACATAAATTATATGATCATTGGGATGTTTCTTTGTTTATAGATTTGATAAATTTTTCATTAACAATACTTATGTGAGACAGGGTAACACCATGTACCATAGACATCCCAGTGGGTACAAATTGATCAACAGTTTAAGCAGACCTATATCAGTTCTCGTATAAATATGCCTATATGAAGAAATTGTAAAAATAAACATTCATTCTCGTTCATCAAACGCTTTATAGATGATCTCATAGCACTGGATAATCCCTTTATTAGCGATACTGTGAGCCACATATGCCCTCCTTCCCTGGATTTGAGGGAAACTACTAATAGTCCAGCTAGAACACTACATTTGGACCACTACCTTTACAAGAATGACAAGGGTTTTCTCTCATTTCGACTCTACCACAAGACAGATGATTCCAGTTTGGACATCTTTAGCTACCAATTTCTTTATAGCAATATTCTATAAAAACAACTTATATGGCGAATACATATCTCACCTGGTAACATTCTTTAGATCCGGTTTAAACTGTGACGAATTAAATTAATGCGAAAGAACAATTTTGCAGAAACTTCTCAGGCAAGCTAGGCTACACTAAAAAAGCCTATATTTACATTTTCTCAAATTCTGTGATAGATATCGTACACTGACGACAAATACAATCATAGTCTGTCCTATTTCTGACTAATAAATCGTAGTTTGTCTAATTCTGCTTAACCCTACCTGGCCTGGGGGGGGGGGGGCGGAAAGTGCCCCCCTAGTGAACTTTTCTCTGCTGCTCCGAAACGACAAAACCGAGGAGGCTGAAACATGGTGACTTTTAAGCTTATCTTATTGGGGTCATTGTGAGCCTATTTTCATATACCCCCGGGCAGAGGATCATGGGTAAATTCAAAATGGCGGTCATGTGGTATCCGCGAAAGTCGTGTTTTTCAATATTTTCGCTCCATTTCTTCACATTTTTCTTGTCTAAAAGGCCTTGAAAGTATTTTATTTATGCAAAACTAAGTATTCTCTATTTTATTAGATTTGTTTCGAGAGAAAAATCTGAAAAATGAAAATTTCGAGAAATCGACCCCAAAAAGGCCGAAAAATGGCTTCCGAGAAGATGACGTCACTGTGACGTCATCATGGTGGCCATCTTGGATTTTTTTACATTTCCCGGTAGAGCTTGAACCCAAGATACTGTGTGGTAAAAATTTCAGCGCTCTAGCCGTAGTGGTAGAGAAAATATATAGGGGGCACACTTTCCGCCCCCCCCCCCTCCCAAGGCTGCGATACACCCCAAATCGCCCAGGCCAGATAGGGTTAACCCTGAGATAGTGGTCGTTTGACCATAATGTGTTTAACATGTCCATAGCGCTCAAATGAACAGGCAAAAATCAAAGCATGACTGAGATATATCATACGATTTCGGAATTCATTTGAATAAAGAATACTGCTCAGTGGTAAGGTCATTATGTAATGAACATCATGATGTCTTGCTGTCATCATTAAAAACTGCTGATCGCTTCCCTCTTGCAGGAAACCATCTTGCGTGTTTTTTATGCTTTTTTCCATTTTATGTTTATTTGGAATTTATGCTAATTGTCGTAAGTAAACGGTCTTTCGCTTAGTGACGCGGCAATTCTCTTGTGAACGACGGCTGAATAGGGAGTGTCGGATCTCACGCCCACAAATAGATAATTTTAACAAATATGTCACCAGATTGATAACAATTGGGACATTTTATTGTAACGTGACCGTAACGTAATCATGATAACGAGAACAAGGATGAATGTAGATTCTCTGAAATGCACCAAACCGATCAATTTTCAAACAACTTTAAAGCAGGATCAGTAGAGATTTAAGTTTGGGGAGCCATCCTTGTTCATTGAAGTTGATGGTTGGTTTACCCACAGTGGTTACTGTGTTTTTTGTAGCCAAACTTTAGTAAAATGCCGCTTAAATCATACGCCATGCCACTAAAGGCTATGTTTTGCCATGGCGACGTTAATTTCCAGATAGATTGAAATCTATCAGTTGACGCAATGGGAATCGACGTAATTACTCCTACATTTAACGCAGCTTGAAAACTCCTAACCCAAGCTACTTTTGCGGTGATAATTACTCAATCATAATTCAGTAATACTTCATGGGTTCTAAAGTCATGTTATATTTAAAAATATCAAAAATAACTGCGTGACCAACACTGATACGTGATGTGATACTGACGATTTACAGCTTTATCATATTTAGGAAACCGCGGCGAAAAATGTGGAAGAGACAAATGTGTGCCACTTCAAAGTAAATTACAACCGTAGAAAACTGGACAATGGGACCTGGTCTTTGTGAACTGCTGGAATAAATCACAAAACTTCAACATTACTCGCCACAAGAAATGATTAAACAGAGTTTTGAAAAGAAAATTAGACAGGTTTCGGCGTGATTTCACGCCGCCGTCGCCGCTCTACTAAATATATTAGGAAATGTACATAGACTCCATTCAATCGAGGGACCAAAACAGGTGGGACATGGGTACAAGCTAAAAGGACAACGGGAGGAACATTGATTCCCGGCGGAATAGGTTCGGGGTGTCCAGCATTTTTAATTTGTGTGGGACAGAGAGGTGTTCGACATGCTTAAATATATACATTTAGAGGTGAGCTAGAGCACATGTCTATTATTTGCTCTATGCACAATTTGTAATATCAGATCAGTATAACAGAACATATTCGCGATTCGGGGACAATAAATGCCATGGATGTTTAGCTATTGCGATGCGAGGACAATAAATCACATGTATGTTTAACTATTGCGATCCGAGGACAATAAATCACATGGATATTTAACTATTGCGATCCGAGGACAATAAATCCCATGGATGTTTAACTATTGCGATCAGAGGACAATAAATCCCATGGATGTTTAACTATTGCTATTCGAGGACAATAAATCCCATGGATGTTTAACTATTGCGATCCGAGGACAATAAATCCCATGGATGTTTTTTTTCTATTGCGATCCGAGGACAATAAATCCCATGGATGTTTAACTATTGCGATCCGAGGACAATAGATCCCATGGATGTTTAACTATTGCGATCCGAGGACAATACATCTGCTGGATGTTTAACTATTGCGATCCGAGAACAATAGATCCCATGGATGTTTAACTATTGCGATCCGAGGACAATACATCTGATGGATGTTGAACTATTGCGATCCGAGAACAATAAATCCCATGTATGTTTAACTATTGCCATCCGAGGACAATAAATCCCATGGACGTTTAACTATAGCGATTCGAGGACAATAAATCCAATGGATGTTTAACTATTGCGATCCGAGGACAATAAATCCCATGGATGTTTAACTATTTCGATCCGAGTACAACAAATCTCATGGATGTTTCAATATTTCCTGAGAATGGCAATACTAATATGCACCTTAATAGCACTCGCAATATTACTCTGTTATCGGGTGTTATCAGATAACGTTTCATGTAGCTCACCTCCGAAATCTGCAAGGTGACTGGTCCTGTCTTGGACATCAACTGTGAGGGTGTAGTTTCCGCCCAATATAGTAACGTTCCATTTTACTCTCAGTGGTTCCTTCGTAGTAAAGAGGACATCCGGGTCCCTCAATAGTTCATATAAAGCCTGTCAAATAAATCAAAATAAATACTATGTACAGAACATTAACAACATAATCTACTTCGTTCCAGTAGAGAGATCCAGTAACAGCTCCTTATATTGCAAGTTAGACAGAAGTGTGATATTCCGCTGTTAGACGTCAATATATTCCGGCCTAATACGCTGCAACGGGTCAGCTTACAGAAATGTAGATGTATAGTTTATAATACTTACTTCTTTAAAATTGTCGAGCTGTAGAAATATTTCGATTGGTGAGTCATTTGTCGAATCATCCCGATCACCGAGGTTCGAAATATGTATCGCAGCCCAGAATGATCCCCTGTCAGGAGCACTTTGTAGGAGAAAATATTTGTTTAGAACATTAGAACAGAGATGAGATAATTGGCTTAATAGTGAGTTCGCTTCTATAAACAAGCTGTATCATCACACAAGATATAGAGAAAACGTTAGTGTCACTATCTTGGTGAGCCTAATACGTCAGTATTGATGCGGTACTTGTCCCGTGTATCCACTCTATATATTATAATTCCTCATCGTCACCTGATTCATGTCTTGGACCATTTATAATCAGACTGGTGGCCATATTGGATTTTCGACTCGGACCAGAAAAGGTATCTTGCACCACTAGACCACACGGGGAACCTGTGTACCAAATTTGAGAAAGATCCATGCAGTAGTTCCTGAGAAATCGCAATAACAATGTTTAATGAGAAAATCCAAGATGGCCGCCTGGTGGCCATATTGGATTTTCGAATCGGAACGGAAAAGGTATCTCGCGTAACTAGACCCCAAGTGCACCAAATTTGAGAACGATCCATGCAGTAGTTCCTGAGAAATCGCGATAACAAAATTTCATGGGGAAATCCAAGATGGCTGCTTGGTGACCATATTGGATTTCGAATCGAGCCAGAAAAGGTATCTTGCACAACTAGACTCAGAGGGGAACCCGTGTATCAAATTTGAGAAAGATCCATGCAGTAGTTTCTGAGCGATCGCGATAACAATGTTTAATGGGGAAATCCAAGATGGCCGCCTAGCACAGCTAGATCCCAATTGCACCAAATTTGAGAACGATCCATGCAGTAGTTCCTGAGAAATCGCGATAAAAATGTTTCATGGGGAAATCCAAGATGGCTGTCTGGTGACCATATTGGATTTCGAATCGGACCAGAAAAGGTATCTTGCACAACTAGACCCCAAGGGGAACCAGTGTACCAAATTTGAGAAAGATCCATTCAGTGCTTCCTGAGAATTCACGATAACAAATTTTCATGGGGAAATCCAAGATGATTGCCTGGTGGCCATATTGGATTTTCGAATGAGAGCAGAAAAGGTATCTTGCACAACTGGACCCCAAGGGGAACCTGTGTACCAAATTTGAGAAAGATCCATGCAGTAGTTCCTGAGAAATCGCGATAACAAAAATTGTTTACGGACGGACGACGGACGCACGGACGACGGACCACGGACGAAAAGCGATTTGAACAGCAGGTGGGTCTGGGTTTTTTTCATGGCAAAGTTCAACGAACACTGTAGATGCAACAAGAACAGCAACAACAACACAACGGTGTTTTCCGTTTTGGAAGCCGGTCATGTTAGTGATATATGTTTGCAGTCACCCTGTATTAAAATCGAGCCAAGTATAAAGAACTAGATCAGAACTCGTACGCCAGGGACCTGGTTAAACTCCCAGTTTCTTGGCACATATAGTTTTACATATTTCCCACAAGTGAATCTAGTGCTGTTGCAGTGGTTTTGTTTGGGGGGGGGGGGGGGGGAGTAATTCTATCATTGTGATTCTCGTTTTGAAGCCAGATCTAGTTATTGTATCTTAGGCTCAATAAAATTAATATTTCGTTTACCATCGCCACTCGCCTCAGTTGTGGCTCTGTCTATTAATGTGAATTTAGCTGGCATAATCAATCACCTGTTTGGAATATGTGCTACTGCAAGAAATTGTAATTCAGATCTTTAGATATTAAAATTTATTTACAGGTAATTTGATACCCAGATGGAACGGTTGGTGAATGGCAGGGTAAAAAGTGGAAACGAGTACTGGTATGTATCATTTTTTTATTTCCCTATTGATGGAAAATAATCTGGAGGTAATAATAATGAAGGGTAAATTCAGGGGTCATTCAAATATTATGTAACGGTTCAATTTCAATAGCTGTTTTTCTTTGAATGCCCCCTCCCCCCCCCCTTCAAATACACACAAATCTTGATATGTCATGGCATGTAAAGAACCCCTCCCCTTCCCAAGTCATGATTATTTCATTCTCCGCAGTTGGCTATTCAGTGTACATTTAATGTATAAACAAAGTATTCTTGGCCTAGTACCAATGTACATATTTTAAAATAACAAATTAGTTTTTGGGATCCTGTCACTATTAACCCGCCTTCAATTGTTTTCTGGTATAATTTCAAATAACATACAGTACTGTTGATCTGCATTATTAGTTGCAATATCCAACATACTATTGTTTATTATTGGAGGCAGTTGAATTATTCTGTAGTTAGCGTGGCTGGATAATAGAGTAATACTATTTATGAACCTGTTCCAGTGATGATCATCATTGCTCGTGTTCATAGTGCTTGACCTGTCAACAAACATGCCACAACAAGTATTCTTGAAGTTGGATTCTCAAGTGCACTGCGCTACTGGCTGAGCTAAAACATGTGTGATGATAGTCATACCTAGATTGATGGATTTACTTGGGCATTATATCCTGTTAGTTTACATGTAAATGACTGTTACTGCAAGTCTTAATGGCTACCATAAACCATTCAACCAAATTACTTGTAAGGGGGGATGAAATGCATGCAGATGTACTTTGTCGTCTATGAGTCTCGCAGGCCTGTAGTTGGAGTGTTGGAGACTGTATCAATAGTCTGCCGTTTTCTTTGAGAACAAAAGTCGAAAAGTTTAATCTTACGTATTATTGTTCACTACATTACAACACATATAAGGGAATTGGGAAGAGGTGCTGACATGGCATTCAGTGACAAGATGACACGAATCAAATTACAACACATATAAGGGGAGTGGGAAGAGGTGCCGACATACTGACAGAGCCACATGACTTCACAGTATAGTCCCCTGGTTCACTTATTCTAAAGCACATACCACTAACGATTCGTAGTATGTGTTATATCTCAAGTACGCTTTTATTGTACCTGTTCATGTGGCAACTTGGATGACATGACCACATGATATTTCTTGTTTAATCCTGTTTTTCTTTTTTGTGTGGTTTGTCTTAATTCCAAGTTGCATTTAAATTTCAATTTTCATCATTTCCATTTTATTATTACTACTTAGTGTTTTATTATCTCAACTTTCTTAATATTTGTTTCCTGTCACTTGATTTTCATCATTTTTATTTTATTATTACTATTTAGTGTTATATTATTTCAACTTTTTTATTATTTGTTTCCGTTCACTAGGATTTGTATATAATCATGTTACACAGGAACCTGTAAATGGGACTTGTTCCCGTGGGACCTCCTTCTAAATAAACAATAAACACACGGCCCCTAGCATCGGCATCAGCGGAATTAGATACAAATCTAGAGAGCTATGATGGAAATGCTCTGACAACTCGTATATTGGTAATTGATGAGCAGTGTCGCTGTGACAACTCGCACATTGGAGATTGGTGAGCTGTATCGTCGTCAGATGAAAATGTCGGCATTTAACACAAAAGACTAGTTTGTAAGGCCCGATGTCGACCCAGCATCAACTTCCC
>JAVTVY010048503.1:0-22279 GCA_036873755.1 Hanleya hanleyi | reverse complement strand
TATAGCGATTCCTATTTACTTCTATTTATATCTCCTACTAATCTCTCATTGTTATTTATTATTTATCTATTTATCTATTTATCTATTTATTTATTTATTTATATATTTAGCGCTGGAAAAGATATTCAATCAACAACGTAATGTACCGCGAGAATCGAATAAAACATTGAGTTGATGGGCCGCGAAATCCGAATGGGAAGCGGCCCTTAAACTACAATTTCAATCAATGTGCACTCGGCACAAACTGTCCACTGTCTCGGTTGATTGCCGGCTTGTGTCTTCTGATGTGAATGGCTTCCTGTAGTCTTCTCTTTGTTTGGTCAGTCTGGTGGATAGAAAGTTTGTGAATGTTTTGCCAATTTATCTGGTGTCCTGGGTGTTCCGTCAGGTGGCTGATTTTCCGTCTGTTTTGTTGCTGGAGGCCTTATATTCCTTGATGCGGACGTTGAGGGGTCGCATGGTTTCTCCGATGTAACTTTCCTGGCAGGAGCAGTCAATTTTGTAGATAATTCCCTTGGGCTGGGGTGGGTCGGTTGGTAGTAGTCGTCCTGTAGCGCTAAGGTGGTTTTTAAGGGACCTGCTGCTGGTGAATACTGCATCGATGCTGGATTGTTCTTTTAGGAGTCGTTTTATGTGGTGACTGGTCTGCCCTATGTATGGAATAGCAATAAATAAAGGGGCTGGGGTCTCGGGGGATTTGATTTTGTTGTGGCTGGGGTTGGAGTGTCTTGTTGATAATTCTGTCTACCATGGCTTTAGGGTACCTGTTTTGATCGGTGAAGACCGTCTTTAAGTGGGTTATTTCACTGGGCAGGCTTCCTGTTGAACATATGTTTTTGGCGGTGGTGATGTTATCGACTCAGTAACTGATGAAAAATTGCTTGGTATAACTATCAATCAAAACTTTTCATGGGAAAACCAGGTTGATATGTTTTGCGAGAAGATTGCAAATTATTATTGTTGAGAAAACTTAAATGCTTCTGCCTATGTCTACAAGAGTAACGTTTTTTATTGTTTGATTCAACCACTACTAAACTATTGTGTTAGAATTGAGGTACTAAGAAAACGAGCTGCTCGGTTAATCTTAGATTGTTGTTTCGAAATTTCTACCACCGACTTACACAAGCGGTTAAAGTGGCTTCCATTTAAACAGCACGTAATGTACAGCAGATCTGCTCCTACCTGTTTAAAAGACAAGCTTATATTGTGTACAAGTAGACAAACCCGATTTACTAGATCCTAGGTAAATATAGATCAATTATATTACAAGCGTCGGGTCCGTCATCCATAATTCAGCCGTCGTACATTAGAGAATATCCGCGTCCATAATCCAAAGACCTATTCCATATTCCATATAACAGTATTAGCAAAAAATTCAAAAAGACAATCATAGTATACATAAACATAGGCTTGTTTCTGCAAGAGAGAAGCGGTCAACAGTTTTCAATGATGCCGGCAAGACCTCATGATGTTCCAAAAATATCAAATCCGTATCGCTGATCAGTATTCTTAATCCATAATATTCGTTGTAAAGTCGTCATCTAATGTCTGATGTATCTCAGTCACGCTTTGATTGTGACTGTTCCTATGAGTACCATGATGATCTTGAAGTACATGGGTTCATACGGCCCCTAGCCCCGGGTTAAGCGGAATTAGACACAAGTTACGAAACGTAGCGCCATAGATCTTGCACGCTACGTTCGTATTTTGTTATCAGCATGCGATATGTATCGCCAAATTTGAGAAACTTTGAGTGGAGGCGTTTGGTGGAATAGCCCTGTTTTATAAGTTTTTGTAACAATGTTTTGGTTTAAATAGTATTTTATTCACTCTTGAGATGAAATGGGGAGCGCATTAAGACAACTTATTATTGCGTCTCCCCGTACAAAAAATATATATTACATCAGGGAAGTTACAAATATGACAAATAAAAGAAATGATAGAGGGAAGGCAAGGCTGAACAAATGTGACCAAATCCACGATCAAGATTAAGATTTCCGTTTTCACTGGGAGAAGCTCGGGGTGTCACCATACTGCGAGAAAATGAAAGAACCAGACGAGTAAAACCCGTCTGGACACTGAAACAACAGTAGATGAGCAGATAGGACATATAGGTTAGTTTGAACTCAGAAACGTTTAGTTTTGGTAATATAATCGCCCACAAAAATTTGAATACGAACATTAGTAACCTCATCTTTGGCAAGATCGCCGAACAAGTGTTTTTGGACTTGGAATACTCGGGATATCATAAATAGTTGCAAAATTATTTAGCAGCAAGATACGTTGAGTGTGGAAGATGGGACAGTGTAGAAAATAGTGATCCACATTCTCGTTGAGATGTCCACAATTACATTGAGAAGTGTCCGATAGGAAATTGTCAAATAAGTGTCTTTTGAGATTGCTGCAACCGTTTCGGAGACGACACAATAAAACATTCTCTTTTCGAGGGCACACGTAGTACCAGGATGGTGGGTTAGGTTTTGAGGACATAATTAATAACTTGCGTTTAAAAGCAGGAAGAGACGGCAAATTCTGAACAGTTGGTGGAAGGGCATTCCAATCGCGAACCGTGGCTGGAAAAAAAGACCCCTTGAATAACTCGGTTCGACACATGAAAGGTGTAAAATAGTTTGCGTTACGCACATTGTACGGATTGCGATTGTAGGCTGTGGGAGGAAGGTGATCATACAAGGAACTGGGTGCCAGTCTATTCGCAATACGATAAAACATTGTAAGTCTATGGACTTGACGTCTCCTAGACAGTGTTTCGAAGCCAGCTTCTATATACAAAGATTCTGTGCTAGCACTGGAAGTAATGCCAGTTATGGTTCTTAATGCATCCTTTTGAATGTTTTCTAATCTGTATATTAAATTTTGACTCAGGTTGTCCCAAACAACATCGCCATATTCTAGACTAGGCCGTATAAAACTCTTATACATTATTTCGAGACATTTCCTATTCAGAATATATTTCAGTCCTTTGAATACGGATAACTTTTTCTGTGCTGCATTAATGACATTTTCAACATGAGTGTTCCAATTACCTTTGTTGTTGAACGTCACTCCTAGGTGCTTATGATTCAGTGACGGTTGAAGTGGCGAATTATCAAAAGAGATGGGAAAATCAGATGGAGAATGCCGCAGTGATACTAGAAGAGAGACTGTTTTTTGCCGTGTTGAAATCAACAAGCCATGTTCTAGCCCACTGTGAGATGGTGTCCATGTCGTGGTAAATGGGCGTTATCTGAGATTGCAACTTGTCAGAAATGACATAGAGACATGTATCATCAGCAAACAACCGGATACTATTTAAAATATTACCAGGTAAGTCATTGATGAATAACAGGAATAAGAGGGGGCCAAGAACAGAGCCTTGAGGCACACCTGCTTGGAGGCGAAGTATAGTAGATTCCTTACCTTCACTCAAAATAAAATTCCGTTTACTCGAACGGAAAAAATCCGTCCCCAGGGAATCAAGGGAATATTCCGTTATTGTAACGGATTCTTATTTTTTAACGGATTCAACGGATTTTATTATCCGTTAAATTTAACGGAAAAGTCCGTCCCCAGGGAATCGAGGGAATATTCCGTTATTGTAACGGATTCTTATTTTTTAACGGATTGAACGGATTTTATTATCCGTTAAATTTAACGTAAAAGTCCGTTCCCAGGGAAACAAGGGAATATTCCGTTATTGTAACGGATTCTTATTTTTTAACGGATTCAACGGATTTTATTATCCGTTAAATTTAACGGAAAAGTCCGTCCCCAGGGAATCGAGGGAATATTCCGTTATTGTAACGGATTCTTATTTTTTAACGGATTCAACGGATTTTATTATCCGTTAAATTTAACGGAAAATTCCGTCTATAGGTAATCAAGGGAACAGTCAGTTAATATAATGCAAAAAACATGTACAAAGACACAATAAACATACTCGACATAATATTATCATATATTTTGATTAGACGGACTATCCATTTTACGGATAAAGAAGACACACTGTAAATTTGGCGTTTAGATCCTAAACATAAATCTAAACACAAATTTTGTCCATAGTTTTTGACACGTTTAAATTCCAACATGTTTAGAAATATTGTGCTTAGACCATAAACACATAGCTAAACATGTTTAGAAAGTTTGTAATACAAGCTAAACATGTTTAGCAATATTGTGTTTAGACCCTAAACACAATGCTAACATGTTTAGGATTATTGTGTTTAGATCCTAAACACAAAGTTAAACACGTTTAGAAATATTGTGCTTAGAGCCTAAACACATAGCTAAACATGTTTAGGAAGATTGTGATTAGACCCTAATCACAAAGCTGAACATGTTTAGGAATATTGTGTTTAGAATCTAGACACAGTTAAACATAACCCTAAACAGAAAACTAGACACAAAATTTGTCCGCTTTTTTTAACATGTTTAAATGCACACATGTTTAAATTCATTACATGTCATGGATTTAAACACAAATTTTGTGTCCTGTCTGTGAACATGTTTCAGTACAAAAATATTCTCCCTGCATGCTGGTGTGCTGTGTAATACACTCGGACTCAAGAATTGTATGTCGGAAGTGAACTGGCCTTCATTCTGATGTCAACGGTGGTATATTCCCAATATGACTTTCGATGCCTGCTGATATATGATATCCAATAGAAACACCATACATTTCACAAATCAGATGATGAGTATCCAGGAACAGCAAAACACAAATTGATGGAGAGAAAATAGCTGCAATCTGATGAATTCACAATTTTGCATGGACTGCAAGTTGTAAGATATAGGTGTTGTTGCTTATTCCTAGATATTCACAATCCTCAATGAAAAAATCTAACAATAAATGAAAGGAATAATAGTAAAGTTCTCAGTTAGTTGACTTTTATTGTCAATTAGTGCACTGCTACCATGATCACCACACCCGCGCCACTGATATTGGAATTTCGTGAAATGAACTTTCATCGTAACAAGAACGGAAGCTCAAGCGATCCCAAGATCATATGCCCATGAACAAACATAGTGAGCTAGCAATGTGGTTACTCCTCAGATGGAAAAAGTGGCCACACAATTGGAAAATGCATGTCCTTTCCGTGGTGTCAGAATGCCCCCGAAATCATGGAATGCACATGGGCAAAAATTATGTACATTCAAAGTACTGAATAAATCTATATAGACAGTGTACCTTCATTCAAGAATTGTATTGGGTTCCAAGTTCTATAACGAAAGTTCCAATCGATTTCAGGTGTCTGTTGTAGCCAAAAATTCAACAAAAGTTAATACTTCATTTAAACTTAGGAACAAGAGCTGCATGGCATTCGTGATTTCACTTCCAGCTGATATTTCCAACACTGAAACTGTTGTTGACAGTTCAGCCATCTGTGAGGGTGATTAATATCAACGACTCTGGCTCCTCAGGCTCTTGGTATTGAAGTCCCACTTGACTCTTTCAGCTGTGAAACAACAGAGAAGCAACATTAATAAAAATCCGAGTGACAGAAATCCCCAAAGATTGACAATTGTAATTGGACCCCAGGATGTGAATGGGTATGAATGGTGGTGCCCCCGGTGGTCAAACTGTCATAAACATGAAGCTGCGCTATCGAAACCCCTCGGCTCTGAACCCCAGCTATTATAATGTAAGGGTGTCTCTACCAATTGATTGGCTTGTGGGAAGAAATATTTACCCCTGGTATTGTAAGTCTACTTTCTTTGAAAAAAAAAAAAGTTTTCCTCCCCTTAAAATTAATTTGTTTCTGGAATAAATTGAAAGAGCTGTGTCGATGTCTCACCAAAACAACAGTACACATGGCTAGATAAATACAGTACATGTATACTAAAAGGCACATGTATGTCATTTTCAAAACAGATTTGCAAGCATTCTTCGCATTGTCTAAGAGAATAAATCAATAAATCAGTCATCCAAGCAATAAATAAATGTGATAGTATACTAACATGATATAGAAATAATATGCAAACTTAACATAAGAATTAGTGGATTTTATTAGACAAGGGGTATAACTCTGCAAAATACTTTCTGACACGACTCATTTTCGATAGGCATCTAGTTCAGGTCAAGAGAAACAGCTGTATCACGTTAGGATGTTGTATATGAAACGGTTCTGAAATTATCACAATAACAAATCATAAATGGATTTTTATTTGTAAAAAGGGGCATAACTCTGCAAAATATTGTCCGAGATGACTCATTTTCGATAGGCTTCTGACTTACGTGAAGATAAATAGATGTAACAAGTTTGGTTGCCATGCATGAAACGGTTCTGTAGATATCGCGGTAACGGACGGATGTACGGACAGCTGTACATGATGACGACAATACCCCTAGGCCAAAGTTACCGGTAAGTTTTTTTAAGAATTTATTTTATGTTCCAGACAGACCCAATATCAGTGTAGTCCTTTCCGGCCTCTCAGGCTGAATGTTATCCTGACACAGGAACCCCAGCCTTTGATCTATCCTCTTAAAACTAAGTCCAAATTAGTAAGCAACAAGTTACAATTTTCAAACTGACCCGGCCCAGGAGTCGAAATATTAAAATTAATTTAACAGTCACACGAGACAGCAGATTAAAAATTGTTGAAATTGTCGAGTACATGTAATTCACAATTAACGACAAAGCAGCTACACGTTACCAATAAATTAATGACACCTTGTTTCCATGCACTATTTGCAGCTGTTTGAATGAATTTTGTCAAAGATATATTTTGAACACCAAAATAAAAATAAAAAAATTATTGGCTACCTGTCACTGGAGACAGGCATTTTATTTGTCTACCTGTCTTTTTATAAAATTACCTGTCAGGGGGAGGCAGACATGAGTAAATTTTGACTCCTGCGGCTTGAGATTGAACCCAAAACACATGACTTGTAGGGCAGATGTTCTTATTCATTAGGCCATCACAATTGACCAGATTAACAGTTAACAACAGAAGACAGTAATCCTACAAGGGTAACACACCAGTTCTTGTCGAATCACCGAAGTTAAGCATTGTTAAGCTCGGTCAATAAAGGATGCTGTACTGGCTGGACTGATCAGTGTCCAGGGTAATAGGAACTGTGAGCACTCTCATGTTATGGTACATGTTGGCACAGTTGTGATAGGACTGAAACAAGTTTGAAAACGATGCTAAAGCCTACTACTCACCCCTTCCTACAAGGGTACCTAATTTAAATTACACTATATTAAAGGCACAGGCCTCAATTTAAGGTGGTAGCCTGTTTTCGGGTTGCCTGGAGGTTGCCATATGAAAAATAGTGGTAACCTATTTTCTGGTCCCCATAATTTTGACTGATAATTGACAATAGGTTAATAATTATGCAATAGGTTACCATAGGTTACCAATGTAGATTTCATGGTAACCTGTTGAGAGGTTATCATCAGCACTCCTTAAATTGAGGACTGCGCCAATCACAGAATGAGATTGAGAGTTTTACATCTCAACTGGTGAAATGGGATATGAAATGCACTCAATGATCCAGAGAAATGATTCTCAACAGAGAATAGATGAAGTGACCTTTTGTATAGAAATTATTTAGGCCGTTGTCAGTTAATGGGTTGTTTAGCATGACCTCCTGTCAAAACATACATGCTACATGTAGATGCTATAATTATTAATTATTAAAGGTAAATTTTCTACCATGGACTCATTCCATATCAAATCAAAATAATCTCCCATTAGCCTGTTCCATAAAGCAAATCAACAGGACAATGTGTATAAGTTTCTCTAAAGAGACATTTTAAGTTTGCTTTAATTAAATTGAAACATTCTGTAAATAATTATGGTAGATAGTAAAACTCAAATGCACACAGTGTCATGATTGTGTGAACAGAAATCAAGGGAAACAACTCTTACTTCAATGTGACTACTATAAAAGATATCTTGCACGATTTTGTAAATTGATGAATCTGAATACTTCTAGTGAGTAGCTTGTCCTTGGGGGGGGTTATATATGCATACTATATTTCGCTTAGTATTCCGCAGATATATTGAAATAAGAAATATATTGGTGTTAGACGTTACATTTGATTTTTATATATAATTTTGTACCCTAACACCCAGCCATGTGGGCATTGTAAGGGTACATTGTAAAACCGTAGCCAGAAGAATGAATGAATAAATGCCCAGTGGCTTGTTCCAGGGCTTCAACGTCAGGAGTCCCCTCCTATTGAAATCTTCTTTATTTCTTTTTCACTGACTGAAGATAGGGATTCTCTGCCCAAGGCAACGAATTTTGTATGTCCATCGTCCTTAAGCTAATACGAGAATTTTGACGCGCACGTCGACAGCATGTGTTGTGTGGGGACTGAAGAGGTGAAGCGCTCGACCACTTCGCTCAAAAACGTTTCATCAGAGAAATGGATGGTTAAATTAGGCACGGTGTACCGACTGGTTGATGAGGAAACAACTGATCCATCATGATGACTTTGGTACATAACCGTCTAAACTGCCGGAGTTCTAACTTTACTGCAACGTGCTCGACACGTGGGAATCCCCGCTAGAGATGCATGACGGGATAACGACTTCGCCTCGTTTTGAGAGGGTTTCCCTCAAGAATGTGAACCAAAATGGCGAATTTTGATCGCCTCCGCGGTTGACAGCACGGTCAGCTCATTCGTTTTCATGGATTTGCTTACTTATTTTTTTACGGCCAATAATTACTGATAATTAAAATACATGCGGCATTATTGATCTCCAAAATATTGATGCGGGTGGGTCATGCGAAACAACCTATCAACTGCCTTAGGGCATAGTACTGCAGCTAGGGGACGAAAATGAATGTATTAGGCGTAAATTAAAAAAGTGTTTGTTTCGGGTAACGCGACCGACCCATCAAAATCGTGCCGACTGAAAAGTTTTTTTTACCATTAATCCATCATTCCGTTTTTTTCTTTTTTATAAATCGTTTCACCTTCCGTTTTGTATGCCCAGCAGTGTCCGACCGATCTCCGTCCGCGTGTTGTCTAACAAGAGCGGAAGCGAAGTACACGCATGCTTGTGAATTCGTTTCGGTAGCCATGATGTGTAATGTTGAAAGTTACCAGCTAGCCAAAAATTAGGGTTCCCGAAAGACGGCTCAGGTTTGCGGGGGGCACAGCATGGTGGTGTTGTGTATCACAGTTCGTGAGAAAAATGACATAATCACTAAAAACTCGCTCCAAGAATGCTTCCTGGAGTCGACGTGGGAGGAAGTGTTGGAGAAAATGTACGAGAAACCCCACGATAGCGTCACCGTAAGCGTGTCTGCCGGTAACAATGTTGGGAGCGAGTGGTTTCATCCAGTGTTTACTCAAACTGTCAAAACCACGTTGGAATTCGACAAAAGTATCAAGTTCGTCTTATTGGTCTTGATGAGGAATTAAATTGAAATCACGAATGCTTATGAATCACTGTCTTGTGGCTAGTTTATAATTGCATTATTCAAATGACGTCCTCCAATTTACATGTATTCCCGACATGTATGTGTATCTCCCATTTACATGTACAAGTTACAAAAAAAAAAACCAAAAAAAAACAAAAAAACGACCGACCGACCCAACTTCCATGACAGAGGGTCCGTTACCCCAAACAAACACTTTTTTAATTTACGCCTTATGTCTGCTATCTTCTGATGAGCTCTTCCCTGCTCACAATTAGGCTTTTTTCTTTAAATTTTGTACCAATACATACTTGGAAGTCATTGTCTGTTTTCCTCAACATTGAAAGAAAAAGCATGGTTTGACAATCAACAACTTGCCCAGGTGGAGTTAAGAGTTTTATGGTTCTTTATAGCTGCATGGGCAAGCTATACAAAGAACTGGAAGACAAGGAATGCCAGTATTTTTAACTCCAAATGAATATAAAGGTTCTTTGGGGATCTAAAGTTATAAATCAAACAAAAGAAGTTGAGATTTCTCATTAACAGTACTTACATCCTTTCTGCAAATAAAATCTGTAGTGATGCAGGAACTCTTCTGTTCGAGTGAGGTGTTCCAGTACAGCGTAGCTTTTCATTCTGGCATCTTCCTTCTATAAAAATATTAATATATTATATAAATAGGCATACATGTATCATAGTGTGTGTCATATTACCAGTATTGTTTGATTACAATCATGTGAATGTACTTATTCAAGGGAGTATGAAACACCAAATACTGTATTCGATGGATTATTAATATATGTAATTCAAGCTTTCCAAATATATATGGCATAAAACTGTAAAACAGAAATGTCAAAAAGGGTTTTTCACTTTCACTGACCCAGAACACATCCTTCGTGATTATACCTCCCATACATTTATAAAGAACAGAGATTATAGAAGACCTATACTTGTTTTATACATGCATTTGAAGTTTTGATAAATCATATGAACTATTTTCACAAAATACATATACCGTTACTCTAACACTAATTACAGTGGGATTTAAAAGTTGGCAACAAGAGGCAAGAGGTGCACTTGAATGGCTGTTGGTAAATTTGAGTAAGAATTAGGCCCCCCTCAGCCCCACAACCCACCCCACTCCGAGATGTTTGAATCCCCTGTATGCTCTGATGCACCCCCCCCCCCTTCCCCCCAACAAACTGAGTTATTACTTTGTGGATCGCCTACTCAGGAAATCATATATTTACAAACCTTCAACAGAAGCCTGTGGCAGAAGGAAAACCGGCACTTTTCAGTTTGATCTGTAATATCAACATAGAGACACCCCATAGTCTATTCACAGGTACAGAGGAGTCTTCTAAGTTCTAGTCAAAATCCTGAAAATAGTTGCATGCAGGCAGTTTTACTATAGTGAGTAGTTTGTCATTGACAGAGCGAACAAATTCATTCTGACCCCCTCGACCAGCACTGCAACTTTGTAAGAATTTTGGCAGAATGTGACCAAGGTCCACAGTGTCCTTATTCCTATGAATTGGGCTCTCACTACGGCAAAAAAAGAGAACTGTTGACATTAGAACCTTGATTTCTGGCATGAAGGTGCATTAGGGGACTGTTACCAGCAAGTTCTGAGCTGACCTACTCTTGATGGCAATTTAAAATCACTGCTGATTCTGACTTGGGCAGTTCCCAACTTAATATAGGCAGGATTCAACTGGGGGTTGGGGAGAGGGATTTCCAAGAGTTTAGCTGGCGTCCTAATACCTACTCTTCGTACATGTTGTAGGTCCTGTGATATTAGTCACACTGCCAGGTAAGAAAATGAACAGAGCAAATTGAAAAAGTTAATACCTGTACTATAGTACTAAACTATTTCAAACTGTTAAACTAATTCGCCACTATCTGTTAGAAAGTTCACCGAAGCTTCTTACCGAGGTTCTTATAAAACTACCTTTATTTATCTCCAGTACAGAAGAGCAGCTACGGGTAATAACTCAGTGCCTGAAAAGCATAAACTACATGTGTACTGGAAAAAAAAATGTGTACGGTACAGGGAAATCCAACAAATCAAGTGTACCGGTCACCACCATGGTTTGTCTGTCCTTGGGTGTCTTCGTAGATATTTCTGATGTTAATAAAAATATAAATATCTTTCTTTTTTTCCGGAATATAATTATTTCCAAAATTTTCATACAACACAATGACAGTGCCCACATTTGGGCCATTACATGCCGAATGAACAATGCATTTATGAATGGCAATGAAGCAAAGACTACGGTCAAATAAAAAATACCTCCCCCCCCAACCACCTCACCACCGCAATTGATGTTAATATAAATATTTTTTTCTTTTCCCGAATATAACTATTTCCCAAATTTTCATACACAATGATGAGCAATGACAGTGCCCACATCTGAACAATTACACATGCCGAATGAACAATACATTTATAAAAGACAATGAAGCAAAAACTACGATGAAATACGCCCCCCCCCCCACCACCCCAACGTCATCAGTCATCCCAAGTCTAGTCCGACACGCAGCCCCTACAAGATATTTTATATAATACTGATTTCTATTGAATGTAGGGTCTGGCAGTTTAACCGGCAAAATCTTCTAGCTGTCGGACCGTCCCCGAACGTGGAGGATGTAGCGGTAGTGAGTTTTCATTGGCTGCAGAATTTAAACATGGCGGAAAATTTGTCTTCTCGGTTCAGGAAAGCTGTGAAAATGCTCGAATAAACTACCCACGGAAAGTTCAGAACGGATTCCAAGTCCGAGATTTAACTTAAAAGGTGGGTTTCATCATTATGAGTCGAGAAAATGGCGTATACAATATCGTTTTTTGACTGCCGGACATTTCGGTCCGGCAGCTAAGTCGATTTTGCCGGTTAAACGGGCAGACCTTACATTCAATAGAAATCAGTATTATAAAATATCTTGTAGGGGCTGCAAATTATCGGACTATTCCAAGTCATGATGAGACACCATACAGTTCAATGCATCAAGGCAACACACCTCCCCTCCCCCACCATCGTGATAAAAAAAACACGTTTGCCAAATTTACTTGTTCATTTTACCTTCGAAGATTGTAGGTCAGTGCCTACTCGGTCGCGAGCAAAATGACATGATGTCTGACTTATATAAAGCATAGGGTTATATATAGAGACCCCATATTTCGACACTTCACCGCCCACATCCCCAAAAACTTTTGTTTTGCGGGCCTGTGGTCTCACATCAAATTCAACGGCTAATAAAATGAGTGATACAGGCATAAACTGTACATGTCTGTCATAAATAACATCGATGAGACAAGATTCTTACCTTGCTGTTCAACATTTTACCGTTCAACATCTAGCAGAAGTGACCGTTTCGCGCGCGCGCAAATGTGTGACGTCAGACGAGACAAGTGTTGTATTACTGCGCGGATTGTATTACACTGCACACAAAAGAATCCGTCGTCGATGTTTATACGACTTCACAAAACTATTTCAAAACTAAAGCTCAACGATGAAATCATGTATTTCAATGCTTTTATGCGTATTTTCACATACTTTAGGACAAGCAGCTAACGAATGAAGTCATAAACACTGCCTAAGGTGGGTTCACGGGAACAGCAACGGATTATTCCGTCAGGGCAATACAACAACGGAATATTCACCTACATTAACGAATTATTTCCGTTAATAGGATGGATTCATCCGTTGAAACTACCGAACGGATAATACGTTGTTGTAACGGATTATTCCGTCATGAGAATACAGCAACGGAATATTCCGTTGATGTAACGGATGAGTCCGTCAGTGCAATACAACAACGGAAGATTCCCTTACTATAACGTACTATTTCCGTTTATACAACGGATTAATCCGTTAAAACTACCTAACGGATAGTAATACGTTAAATTTTAACGGATTATTATTTTGAGTGAAGTATCACAGTGTTTATTTTGCTTGGGGAAGGGTATTTCTATCGATGCGGCCGATCGTCTACTCTAGGCAGCCCTACAGGCACATCATATTTAGATCTATATCTCTATAAAAATGAAGCGGGCATTCTCTCTCGTCGACTTTATGACAAAAGAGATGATTACAATTTCGACATCGTAAACTATCCCTTTCTGGACAGTAATATTCCAATGGGACCTGCATATGGCGTATACATATCTCGCTTAGTATCATTTGCTAGATCCTGTGTTAAATGTGACGATTTTAATCAACGTCACAAAACATTGTTGCAGAAACTTATAAAACAGGACTATTCCACCAAACGCCTCCACTCAAAGTTTCTCAAATTTGGCGATACATATCGCATGCTGATAGCAAAATACGAACGTAGCGTGCAAGATCTATGGCGCTACGTTTCGTAACTTGTGTCTAATTCCGCTTAACCCGGGGCTAGGGGCCGTATGAACCCATGTACTTCAAGATCCTCATGGCACTCATATGAACAGTCACAATCAAAGCGTGACTGAGATACATCATTCTTTATATGACGACTTTACAACGAATATTATGGATTAAGAATACTGATCAGCGATATGGATTTGATATTTTTGGAACGTCATGATGTCTTGCCGGCATCATTGTAACTGTTGACCGCTTCTCTCTTGCAGGAAACAAGCCTATGTTTATGTATACTATGATTGTCTTTTTGACTTTGGTGCTAATACTGTTATATGGAATATGGAATAGGTCTTTGGATTATGGACGCGGATATTCTCTAATGGACGACGGCTGAATTATGGATGACGGACTATCTAGACGCTTGTAATTTTAACAGCCCAGATGTTTTGAGGCAATATGCATTTGATGAAGTTACTATGGTTGCTCATATAGGCATAGTCATTCTTGAGTTTTCGCTGGAGCAGGCAGTCCATGCTTAATAGGTGCCGATTTACATAGTGAACTAATACAGCTTAATCTCACTGATATTAAATAGACTTCTACTCTGTGGCCACATGGATGTGTGTAGTAAGTTAACATCGTGATTCTGAGATATGGTGTGAAAGAGAAACGAAGAAAGGCGAATGTATAGAAATGCCACCGTGCATGATGTCAAAACAATTTTTGGCCGTGGGGTATAAACCACGGAAGACAAGCATGAGACGGTCAATGCAAATTCATGTTCACCGCCCCCATCCCACCCCAACATATCTAGCACTGTAGAATGTGGGAAATGCCTTTATTTGTGTGAAGTCAGTTTCGGGCTGCTCTATTCTATTTTATGTTAATCGATATTTGAGTTTGTCAGTAATATTTCAAAGATATTGTCTAGGATAGTTCGTCCGACGAAGGAAAACAACTTTCGCTAGCCATACTCCAATGACACTAGTTCATTGAATCAGTTGTATTGGCGAATGTATTGGCGTTTATGAGAAATTACATCCTGGTATGTCATCCCGAGCTATAAGCCTGAGGTTCCCCGCTGTAATCCATGTGTCCACGTGAATTGTCATTTACGAGAAGTTATAACCCAGGGTGTCATTGTGACCTGTACAATCCTTCCACCTTGAACCGATTGGAAATATTAAGGTTGCACACTATCGAGGACGAATCGTTACAGTATTCTATATGTTTATTTACTTCAATATCGAAAATGTCTACGAAGTTCAAGGCCTTTTCTGAAATGAATGAATTTTTAATATAAAATATGTGGAAAATGGAATATATACTTTCCGAGAAAAATAGAATATATATTTAGGAAAGATTCAATATATATTTCCTAACAATTGAATATAATCGATTGTAAACATTGAATGTTATTCAAATCTGCATACTGTCAGATACACCGATGTTGCCAGTACATGCTACAATGATCAACGCACGATGAAGAAATTATACTGAAATAAATGCCAATTATCAATCCATAGCAGTGTGTTAAAGGAGCAACTTTTGTTCAATAGGCTACAAATAATGTAACCTGTGTAATTAATCTAGTGATAAGGCTACACATCAAATCGACCGGGTAAAACCGATTAATATATCGCCTCGAAGAATCCCGGATCATCTGTATCGCTTGCTATCATGTAGCTTGCTAAAACCGCCACCTGAAGCATCGTCGGCAGTGAAATACATTACACAATTCGGGCAAGGAAACGACTAGATGATAGTTGACCATAACAATCAAGTTACCAGTTAGCATTTCACAATTCACGTAATCAAGCTTTACAAAAATGGAATAAGTTGAGCCCCCGATATTCGCAACAAAAAGCATCCCCAAGTAAGGGTTATCAGTCCATGAAAGCAGAGATAATTTGGGCAAAGTAGCCCTTGAATGATTATCCGTGTACGAAATATCTAATGAAATAGGGGGTTACAAACAAGCAATCAACATTTGTGACCTATGAGGAACTCCCACGACCTGGGACTTGGTATCATACATTGCAGTTCACCTCAGATTTCTTTTTTTCCGTGATCTTCCTGCATTCAACTAGATGCAGTCGATCGAATACGATCGAGGATGCATCTCTTTTGCATGTTAAGTAACGGAAACATTCATTATTTGTGAAGATAACGATCCCAAGCCAAATCTTGAGGCATGGTGCCAAACAACAAAGCTGGAAAGAATCCATTCAGATTTTCAGAGTGTTATCATGGTTCCCTGATATCACCAACTACAGATGAAGCGGCACGAAATTCAATCAGTCTCGAGGGAAGGTACCCACATCACAAATTTATAAAGAAACCGTTTGCATTTCTCAAAAGTTATTGTCCGGAAACGCAAGTTCAACTTGACTGCCAGATGGCACCACATATATATGCGTATCGGCACGAAAAACAATCCCAAGCGAGATCTTGAGGCAAGGTTCCACGACATTGAAATTAGATAACTGAATCTGTTCAGTTTTACAAAAAATGAACTTGGCCCCACGTAGTACCCTTTATAAGCAGATCAGCAGGAAAGCCAGTCCCAAACGAAATCTTCAAGCAAGGTACCCTTATACCAAATTTTGGAAAAAATCCATTCAATTTTTTTAAATTATTGTCTGGAAACACTATTTTAACTTGGCCCCAGGTGGCGCCAGTTAAATCGTGGCGCCAGTTAAATCGGAACGAAAAACAATCTCAACCGAGATTTTGAAGCAACGTACCCACACACCATATTTGGAAAAATCCATTCAGGTTTTCAATAATCATTGCCTGGAAATGTAGTTTTAACCTGACTCCCAGGTTGCGTCACCTATCGGCATGAAAGACAATGCCAAGCGAGAATTTGAGGCAGGGTACCCACATGCCCAATTTTGAAAGAATCAGTCCAGGTATTCCAAATTCATTAAACGCTATTTCAACTTGGTCGGTGGCGCCAACTATAATGTAATGTAATGTCTTTAGTCTTTATAGTGGTAGGTACATAGTCATATTGTAGTACTCAAATACATGTAGTAGCATACACAGCCCTGTACAGGACGTACCAAGCACTCAGAAGCCTTATTCGATCTTATATTGTCACGTGGATCGCCTTGGCTACACATGTCACGTCTCTATACAGTATGCAGTATACTTAATGAAATGACAACATTTTCTTTGGCGGTTGTTAAGATCTCCAGTGCCCATTACAAGTTACACCCCAAAGCAATATTCGCTCTGATAACCTACATGTAGATACATCCATTGACAGTAAGCGATTCCCGTACCTTATTATTTCCGCGTTACATAATAAATGTAATGACAGCCATCCAAAATCTCCGTAAAACAGCATCCAACGGCGTTAATTTTATAGATTAAAAATAGGTGGGTGCGGAGGTTTCGCCTTGCATGACCCCGTAACGTGTTTCGAACCAATTTGTCAGATAATTATTTACTTTAACAGCAGACATTGTATTTCCATACATCCATTTTATAGCCTCATAAATTTGTTTAACGCCATTATCTGAATGCTTATAAAATAATACATCTGGTCGCCCTTTTGTTTTGGAATCTAGAAATCTCAAGGCTCTTAACCATTCGTTTAGCAATATATCATTCGGGAAAAAAATCAAGTCTCTTAACCATTCGTTTAGCAATATATCATTCACAAAGCACATAATGAAAAATGAAAGCTACATATCCTTTACAGGTTCATACTTCATTACCTCATTCCGGATTTGGTCAATACCGGTTGTTTTATAATTGTTGGCTTTATCTACCGCCCTAGCTAACTCCTCCATATCAATATGTATCTATTTAACACAACATCTGAAATCATCAAAAAAAATTTTCCTGGTCTATTTCATCTAATCGTTGGTGGTAAATATCCAGATCAAATGTTCCACTATTTACATTATACAATTGTTCATATTCAATTCGCCAAAATTCGCCTGGACCTATTTTTTATATGATTATCTGTACTATACAATCGGCACAAAAACGTTGTCAATTGAAATCTTGAGGTAATACACCCACTTTCCAAATTCGGAAAAATCTCTGTTCAGTTTTTTTAGTAATTATTGTCAAGAAATGAAATGTTAACTTTGCCCCCGAGTTACGCAACCTTTCGGATCGGTACAAAAAAATGTTTTAAAATGTTCAGCCAATATTGAACTTACTGAGTTCATCGATCTGCTCAACGAGTCCTGCCAATGCAATTCAAATGAGATACTTTTGCTACAAACGTTCAATCGCGAGATTTTGATACCGTAGAACATGATTTTTTGCTCAATCGTATGCATGACAAAGAGAAATTATATCCCCACGCTTTGATGGTTTGGGGCGACTTTTATAAATAACAGGCACACTGAAAAGCCAATAAAGAAATAGAAAAACAATTTACCAGATATGTGTAAGAAATTTCCATGCAGGTATTTATCAGGTATAGGGTTGATAAAGTGTGACAAATTACGCTCACTTGTATAATATTTGCATCCGCGTGTTGGAAAATCAAGACTTTCGCCCTTACCGGCAGTGTTAGGCAAAACCTAACCAACGGCGCTCATTTGAAAACGAACTGTTAACTTTGATTCGTCCTGGATAATAAACAGGTGAAGTGAAGGTGATATCGCTGACTGTTCACAGAACATTTTAAATACCAAATGATTTATCCAATGATTATTTAATAAATTTGACACTGAAGCATGAAGCATATGCACGGTTCACATGGGTGTCCAATACTTAAAAAGTCGGATACAATTGGCGGTTATGAAAACACACTATTTAATTTAGTTCAAGTTGGGTTATACAATAGATCTATATGGTAAATTGATGGCAAGTATTCACAAGTCAAACGATTCTAAATCTATGTTTCAATATTAACCTTTGTTTAATTTGTGGCATTCCATATATCAATGAAATTAATAACAAGCAAAGAAGTATAGTTAAGTTAATCTGTGCTCAAAGTTGTCTGACATGTTAAAAGACTATGATCTATGGACTGTCCAGGGTAAAACTTCTTCATCCATCGTAAAGCATAAACTTGTCCGTTCTAATGTAGAGTCGCCCAGGTGATTAACAAAACACACCGGGTCGCTCCCCTCAATAACAACCACCGACGAATGAACTATTGGGTAGCGATTTACAAATTTTGACCGTTTCGTTATTCAAAACAATAACACGGTTCTAACCGTGTTGAAGTATGCTGCTGGTAATGTTCCAGATTGTTTATTCTCAAGAGTTTTCAATTCTAAGGTGTTTTTGTTTGATGAGATGAATATGCCGTGCCTACTTTAATGTATTTGGCTATAAACTTTCCATCTTAGTTTCACAAAACTAGACGACAAGAGGCATGTGTATCATTTCTGTTTTTCGTCTCTTGCTCGAAAAATTTGACTAATTAAAAATTGCCACTGGTGTGAAATTATTTATTACTCACGGTTCAATATGTTTAGAATCGTATGATAACCTTGTTTAAGTGTCGAAATCGTTCATTTGAGACAGAAAATTCTTTTCGTGGTCAATTTCAAACGAAGGGAGACAACTACTATAATCAATTTAGTTCTTTGCTACTGTTTTAATCTAGCAATACGGTTTTCTATGGAAAACAGTCACTTATGTTTGGGTTTTGTTACTGTTTATAGTCTCGACCTGGTGGCTGGTGATCAAACGTTCGTATTTTATATACTAACGTACTTCATAACTGGATCAGCTCATTTAATATCACACTATTCAGTATCCACCAATGACCTTCTATTGAATATTTGATTCCACTTAATCCTCAGAAAATTTACATGTATTCGGCAATTCTCATTGGATAATTTGAATCCAATTTGGTATAGCCCGGATGTAGTGTCCTCATGGTTTGCTACCAGGGATATATGTTTCAAACAGTATATTCAATACAAACTGCTCGTTTTCATTTCTAAACATAGCAACAAAGTCTCAGTAGAGGCAAAATGCATTAATGGTATCACCTTATTCGCTCGTCATGCTGTGCCAATTTTTTTCTCATGCCTATGAGATATATACGCACATTTATTCACGTATATATTATGTATGTCAATAAACGATTACCTTACACACTTTTGTGCTGCTAAACCATTTAGTGACAACAAATGAAAACTTCGGCTCGGCTAGTATTACAGCTTCAGTTCGTTTCCCTGTAGAATACCAAAGGTAACAGGTAGGTAATAAGCCCAAGGCGTGATATTTTCTCACTACAAGGGTTGAACAAAACGTATACTCTTTGTGCAATCAACTAGTTAGGTTGCTGGAGATTGTGGATGTTTTCTCTTTAAATTCTTTAAAATAATCTGGATTGGGAGGGGGAGATCACACTTCCTTACCACCAGTAAACTTAGTCTCTTGATCCTAAACGGATAGCAATTGAGAGCTGATACTTATTTATTTTTTTAAAATTTATTTCCAGGGATGATCAACGGGCCCAGAGGACCCATTTACAGGCTCCGTAAACTAAAATTAAATGCTAAAGACTAAAGACTATATATACAAATATTAAGACCATAAATTAAGAAAAGAAAGAAAAAAACCCACATAAATAATAGCGTATAGATTATAACATAAAATGCATAAGGATATATCATAGGCGGTAGATAAATTCACAAAACATACAATATGATAGTACATGTAAAACTAAGACGATATTATAAGCAAGTTAAGAGATAACGGTGAAAGATCTATAGGGAATAACATAAAACACGTGTAGAATTTAGGATAAAAATCTATGTAAAGTTGAAAAAATCACTAGGAGATAATTTAAAATTACTTATATAAAATAGTACGCAATGAGCGCTTAAAAGATTGAACTGGAGCTAAAAGATCCAGATCTGTACTATAAGAACAGGAAAATAATTCATTAAAACTGTGCATGCATCTCTGGATAGGAGAAAATTTTAAGACATTAGTTCGATGCTTGCTATTCCTGAAATATGTAAAATTACGTAAAACCTCAGTTGGGGCATGAAAATTCAGTTTCGTTAAGATGGCTGGACAGTCGTAAAAAGAGTTAGCACATTTGTGATGAAAAATAAGATCTAAAAAAGTCCTTCTTTGGTCTAGCTGAGGTAGGTTAAAAACATGACAATAGTGTGAATATTCCTCACGATCGTACGGCATGCCAGATTTAAAACATAAAAATTTTACAAATTTATGCTGGACACGCTCAACCATATAACAATTTCCCTTTTGCCACGGAGACCACACAACAGAGCAATATTCAAGATGTGGCTGTACATGCGCTTTATATAAAGAAATGAGGGATAGCGTGTCGGAAAAAGAAGAACAAGTGCGTTTTACAAATCCGAGCATTCTGAATGCTTTGTTAACAACGTGCGATATAGTTAAAATAACACCGGGATCGGTCACTCGATCCTTTTGAACAAGAGCAGATCCATTCATGTCATAATCATGGTACACAAATGTTCTCTTGTTCGTATAAGAAATGGCAAAACATTTGAGGATATTTAAAATTAATTTCCAATCTATACACCAATTATACACATTCGTCACATCCTCTTGTAATCGGACACAGTCATTAATATATGTAATGTGCTTGAAAATTTTGGCGTAATCAGCATACAGTAAACAAGTGAAGTATCTTAAAACTAATGGCAGGTCATTAATAAAGATTACAAACATTAGGGGACCTAACATGGAGCACTGGGGTACCCCTGAGGTGACATGCGCCCAGTCTGAGCACTCCCCATTAATGACAACTCTCTGTTTTCTGTTGGCAAGATATGAGGACAACCAGCTTAATATTTTGCCTCTCATTCCATAACGTTCAAGTTTGTATATTAATAGTTTGTGGCTAACTTTATCGAAGGCTTTTGTAAAGCCTGTGTATATGCAGTCCACTTGTCCCTGCTTATCGACAATTTCACTTACTTGATTTACAAAGGAAACTAGATTTGTTTGAGTAGATCTGGCCTTAACAAAACCATGCTGAACATCAGTAATGGCCTGCTTTACATGACAGTAGATTCGCTCGTGAACCAATTTCTCACAAACTTTACTAAATAGAGGCAATAGAGAGATTGGTCTATAATTCGTAACGTTCTGTTTATCACCATTCTAAAAAACCACAATTACATTAGCCTCTTTAAAATGTGACGGGCAAACACCTTCACTAAAAGATCTGTTAAAAATAATTGTGAGGGGTATAGACAGTTCAGTGGCCAGTTCCTTGAGCAGAATACCAGACACATTGTCTGGACCGAGCGCCTTATGCACGTCTACTGTGGATAAAACATTGTAGACATCTTGGTGTGTCACAGATATGTTACACAAAGAATCGCTGATGACGTCATTAAAAACAGGAAATTCATCGTCATTGTCCTTTGTAAAAACAGACTGAAAGTAATTGTTGAACAAATCTGCGATATCAGAGGGTTTTTCACCAGTCTTTCCGTTGTATTGTACGTGATTTGGGGTTGTTGTATTCTGATGTTTTTGTTTGACATAGCTCCAGAAACGCTTTGGGTTGTTTTTCATGTCGGATTCAATCGACGACATGTATTGGCGATGCTTTACA
>JAVTVY010048502.1:0-22749 GCA_036873755.1 Hanleya hanleyi | reverse complement strand
TAACCTTCCAGGTCTGACCAAAGTTGGTTTGCGTAAGCACAGTAGGCCTAAATAAATAAATGTTCAAAAGTTTCTCTCTCATTTTCGCAGATGTCGCAAGTATCCTTGTCTATAAGCAATTTTGCTTAAGTAGGAATTTGTCGGAAGTATACGGTTAATAATCTTATATTGTATGTCTCTTAATTTATTATATTGGGTACAGTGAAATATATTTGCATAATGATCGTAAGAATCTATTTGTATCCCCAAAATTGATTCCCACTTAATGACGGCATTAGATTTCAACTCCGATTGAGTATTTAAAACGTCATAAAATATTCTACATCCTTTTTTTTGCTTTGTTAAAAGTTTTAATCGTTTTGGGAAAATGGGCATGTATTGGAGATTGCTATATTGTCCAGAGGGAAGGATATCTTTCCATTGTTTGGGTACATTTTTAAGCAGATTTTCATAGTCCAAAAACGTCCCCTTCACTAGATACATCGTTTTGAAATTTTCAAAACTGAATAGAACACCATTGGTGTCTAATATATCTTCTATATGTCTAATCCCGTTTTTATACCAATCTGCAATATAAAGATAGCTATGCCTAAAATTGTGGTTATACCATAAACTTTCCCCATTTATTTCTTGGATTCCGGAAATTTAGCTTTTCGTTCGAAGGCAGTATACCATGCTTGTAATGTATCTAGCCAAAAAGTATTTGTGATTATTTTGTTCTTTGTCAGATACTGTATAAATTCCGCTCCTAATGTTGACAGTTGTTCAAGTATTTCGCCGTTAATTAAACTTTTCCAATTTTGGGTGTCGGACATCAATCGTCTGATCCACGACATTTTCAGAGAAGCAATAAGAGTTGTTATATTAGGCATTCTGAGCTCCCCATTCTGAGCCCCCCAGGGGGTGAATATTGTTTATCTGGGGCGCAACTGAATTACAAAGCAAAACACAGCCCATTGGTTCCTTCCACCACCTGAGGATAATGTATGATCGTGTATGGTGCAAGCAATCTATATATAAACCACGAGAAATTCATTATGGACGTATTTTCATTAATTTTCTACGAAACTTTGACGGATTTCACCTGCCAAACTCTACTCAACTTTAGCTGCGAAATTGCATTTGTTCATGAGGGATAATATAAACAGGCGAAATAAAGGACTTGATTTTCACTTCTGCTAACCGTGCAGAAGGGATGGGATGATGTTGCCTGACTTGTTGTTTATGTTTAAGTTTATTTAACATCAAATCGCAACAGGTCGATGAGACCCAGTATTAGAGACGATAATACAATAGTATATAACATAATGAAACATATCAGAATAACATAACACGAACATACATTGTAAAAATAATAAAGTCCAAATGTCACAAGACGTGGTGTTAATACAAATATACATAATCGTTGCTTAAAATAGTACAGATTTACATTGTGATTTAAAAGCGTTATTTGCCGTAAAACCATGCTGTTCATCACAAAGCATGAAGTCCCTTCGCCGCTTCGCGCCTTCGCCGCTTCGCCCCTTCGCGCCATCGCCGCTTCGCGCCATCGCCGCTTCGCCTCTTCGCGGCTTCGCCTCTTCGCCTCTTCGCGGCTTCGCCTTATTATTATCATCTTTATTCCTCCTTCTGGAGAGCATGAATGGTATATGTACATACATGAGTAAATAAATAAGTTCAATGAATAAATAAATAAGTCTCTGCTTATAAGATGCGCACTTTGCTTGTCATTAAACGCTTTCCATGTCGTGTATATTTTACACACAGTTAATATAAATACAGTTCTATTTACATTATAGTTACAGTCCTGCAATATTTTTGCAGTGGATATGTATGTCACAGATCACAGTCGTCTGGAACATAACTATCCAATTTCACCGACGTTTAGAGAACAATAATACCGATAATATATGTATACATACATGGGTAAATAATTATGTTCAATGGAACAAGCGCAATGAGATACAGTTGTTTTATGCCTTTTTTTTTTATCAGATTCCCACTTTGCTTGCCATGACACTTTTTCCATTTCGTTTATATTTTATACATAGTTAATTTAAATACATTTTTAGATACATTTTAGGTTCTGACCTGAATTACTTTACAGTGGGCATGAATGTCACAGATCAGTCGTCAGCAATTCTACAATATAATGTCACCGATAATTAAGAATTAAAGAACAGTGCTACTGATAATACTGACTTTTCATTTCGTTGATACTTTTCACACAGTTAATTCTGAAATCGTCGTATACATCTGCTATGTCATACTGTAGTGGACCACCCAACAACACATGCAAAAGGTCCCAATCATCTAAACCATGCAAATATACACCAAAGCTGATATCACTAATATTCAACAAAGAACACCATAATCTATCTCGTATTTTTTCCGTCTTATCACAAGACAATACTATGTGTTCTAAAACATCAGAATACAGCTTTCCACATATGTGACACAGTCCGTTTTGATCCATTTCTCGCACCGTAATTATCAGAGTCATTAGGTAATGTATAGAGTCTTTGTGTTGCGGATACCGTCTCGCCAGCTGCCACCAGACGGACGGTACCAGTTTGTTGTGCACTTTTACAAATCTATTAAAATCAGTGTCCAGTTCCATTTTTCTCAACCACAAACGCTCCCCAAACGTCCGTACGGCACTGGACACGATTCTTTTCCATCTCTCGGTTGATGGAAAATTACTGCAGTCGGTATACTCTACTAGTAAAACGTCCCTCAAGTTATATTTTTCTAGAATTTTCATAATGTCAGGAACAAAGCCCAGCTGAGCTTCGTTAGCCCCGATTATGTATAAATCAACAGAGAGCATAAGGCGAAGCCACGAAGGCGCGAAGACGCGAAGAGGCGAAGCCGCGAAGGCGCGAAGAGGCGAAGTCGCGAAGGCGCGAAGACGCGAATAGGCGAAGACGCGAATAGGCGAAGACGCGAAGTCGCGAAGGGGCGAAGACGCGAAGGGGCGAAGGCGCGAAGCGGCGAAGACGCGAAGGGGCGAAGCCGCGAAGGGGCGAAGACGCGAAGCCGCGAAGGGACGAAGGAGAAAGTGGCGAAGACGCGAAGGGGCGAAGTCGAAGACACGAAGGGGCGAAGGCAAAGCCACGAAGGGGCGAAGGCGAAGACACGAAGGGACGATGCTGTACAACTTCGTCACTTCGCTTCGTCCCTTCGCGTCTTCGCCTTCGCCGCTTCGTGGCTTCGCAGCTTCGCCTTCGCGACTTCGCGCCTTCGCCATCGCGACTTCGCGCCTTCGCGACTTCGCGGCTTCGTGACTTCGCGGCTTCGTCGCTTCGCGTTGTGAGTAAGGCGAAGTTACGAAGGCACGAATGGCCGCATCCGGCTTCCATATATCTTGGATTTTGTTTCACATTTTCTTGTAGAGCTTGACCCAAGGGTATAGTGTGATAAGTTTCAGCTCCTTACTTTTGGGGATAACGAAAATATTTAGGCGGGAGGGTGGGGGAGGGGGGAGAGGGCGAATCATTCCCCCTCCCCCAAATTGCCATAGACCCCAAATCGCTCCAGCAAGATATATAGTGTAAAGGGATTAATTATGTGAACCAGGGTAAGGTGTACACCGGTACACATAAGATTGTTTATATCAGTAGATCAGTGGATGCATATATAAAATGGAATTATGTCTGTGTCTACATGGATATTGAGAATTTTGACCAGTTTATTGGTTTTAGCGATACTTTCTATTGTGTATAAGTGGGTTAATGAGTAAGGATCAAAGTCCATAAGGGAGAAAACAACCGGTTGTAGATCGCACCTACTACTTGTTAAACGACTTGATTGACTTTTAGTATGTCAGTGTTAGTGTGTCAGTGTTTATGAGGTCTTGTTTGGATCGAAGATTTATGGTTGTATGGCTTGTTGATTTAGAAATTTCACAATTGGTTAAACGTGATAAGCTGTATAAAATCCGCACGACATGGTTCTGCCCGGCAGCATAAAAACGTCGCGGTATGGTACAATTCATTTCAGTTGCATGGATAAAGTCATTTATGTAGGGATCAAAAAGTAGAGTTTCACGAACTTGTAGCTGCAAAATGCTAAGTAAAGACAGCATTTCAGTAACATTTGCTCTCTTTTTCCTACTTAAATTGTACGGAGCCGTAAAAGTGACATAAAAAAAAAATAAAAATAAAAATAAAAATCTCCTGGCCCGACTTATTATCTCGGAATCCCGTGATATTGGATCCTGAGAGAATTTTTTTTTGCATGTCACTTTTACTGCTTCGTAACTTTGAGTTCCCTACAACTGATCATAACAAAGTGTTCATTTTCCATCTGATTGTTTCATAGGGATATGTATATCGTCATGGCTCTTCGATTACAACCACCGGTAGGGATCATAATACCCTAATCACCAATCAGATTGTCGGACAGGATTCCTGCTCAAGTGCGCACCACCGGAAGTGACATCATAATATATTAAAATCAATATTTTTCGAACTTTCCGGGCTTTTCAACTCTGTGTTATGATAACTCGGTTATACTTAGAGATAAAAACATGCTCAAGAGATCAGTTGATATGAGTAAACATACGATACCAGCATGTTTTTCTTGTCATCTGACGACGATCTATATTTCCACCACCATCGATCACATTCAAACCCTGTATGGCCAAGATCATGCTCATTCCACATCTATATTGATTTGCATTTCATCTCGAACTTTATTCCGAACGACTGTGAGTACCCAAAATCCAAGTAAGTATAGGCCGCTTATATGAAATCTTAAATAAACACATTAAGCTAATTTCTTGCAAGAGAAGTTAAGTTATATCGAGTTGCTTTTTAACCAGGAATATTGCTTTCTTACTTCCGATTTTGCGTTCATTTCCGTTTGGGTGGAAATTTGGGGAGTGACGTCACACATAGCAATTGCTATTCCTCACTCAGCATATAAGAGTCACTGCCCTGAAATATATCGACACACATTGGAGAAATCACCTGACAATATATACAGACGGCTCCAAAAACACAAGTCACAATACAGGTTCTGCATTCGTTATCCCGGAACTCGGCATTCACGAAGGCTTCAAACTACCAGACAATATGTCTGTTTTCACCAGTGAATTAGTCGCTATAATCAAGGCCCTCGAATGGGTACTTCAAAACAGACCGGTTTCTACCGTTATTCTTAGCGATTCCTTAAGCGGACTGCTATCTATAGAGAACTCCAAATCCGACAGCAGAGCTGACCTCATACACGAAATAGAAATTTTATGTACACAAATATGAGACAATGACATTGACGCCATTTTAGCTTGGATTCCCGCCCACGTGGACGTTAGGGGAAATGAAGCTGCAGGTAGGATAGCCAAAGACAGCCTCACCAAAACTGCACCTGACGTGCATATAGGACTAGGAACCAAAGAACTGAATTCCATCATTAAAAGCAGAATAGATAGTAAATGGGAAAAGGAATGGAACGAAGAAAACCGAGGTAGATGGCTACATAGTATTCTAGAAAGGGGGAAAGACGGAGCTGTGGATTTCAGCTAGACAGTACACGTGACGACCGCATTAAGATGGCAAAACAGGACTAAAATCACACTTCTCTATGCTAATAAAAAACACATCACCACTATGCACCTCATGCAACAACGAAGAAGAAACGACAGAACATTTTTCTACTCAAATGCCCAAAACATGCCTATCGCCGCATACTGGAACACGAGCTCAAAAACTTAAATATCCCTCTGTCGTTGGCTTCCATATTAAATTGTAAACCTCCTCTTATAAACAAGGTATACTCCACCTTACTAGCTTACATCAAATCGACTGACTAGTACTCTACCATTTAATATTATATGGTTACACCGAGAAACCAAAGACCAAATTTAAATAAATGTAGCACGCTTAGAGTCAAAATTATTTTACAGGGACGGAAATAAGGGTCAGTGATCAGAAATAACTGATCAAATTTGGACACTAACCAATCAAAAGGCCATAGCGATAATATAGACAAATTCACTGATAAAATTAAAAGCTCCTATGAAGAGCACCTATCAAATTGTGTTCCCTTATTTCCAACTCTTATTAACGAAAGTTAACCGTCCGGTTTTCTAGCAGGGGCAGAAGACTGGAGGTTATACCAAACATTCACAATCGGCTTTAATTATAATAATATTTTTATTTATAATAGTTAGTTATTAATTTATTTATGTACCTAATCAATTATTGCTATTGACCATGTGTGACTTAGATCACGATAGTGCCTGACTGTGGCAAAGAACAACACAAAAAAAACCCAGAAAACAAGAAACTACAAACCTTCTATTCTTTGTGATACAAGCACAGCGCACTGAAGACCACAGACGACAAGTACAGACATGAAACAGAACACGGATGACGACAAAAATTTTTAAACAGCGCCGTGAGTAACAACACCCTAGAAAGACTTCCTGAACTGACAAAATCAACTATCCACAAGACCAGACGCGCTACGCCTGAGACGCCCTACCGTTTAATGCAGAATATGATCTTTTGACTTCCAAGCAGTATAGGACGCAGCCTGCCATCCTGTACACCGTTACGCACTCCAAGCATTGTTATAGGCACAGATTTCTGGAAGAACCCGCCTATGGTTCTCCCAGTTTTTTCTGGACGGCTTTGTGTATGAAGGGGTACAAAGACAAAGGAATCACCCACGCGACTACAATATATAATTAACACATCTTTACCAATAACCTAAGCAAAAACTGACCCACGAACTTGTACATTGCCAATTCTTCTCTTCTATTTATATCTCATTCCGCACTCTCCTTGTTATTTATCTATTTATATATTTATTTATTTATTTGTTCATTTATTTTTATTTTTTTTAAATATAGCGCTTGTAAACATCACAAATGAAATGAGAAATGTAACGTGGGATTGAAATAAAACATTGATCAATGTTTTTTTTTAATGAGTTGTTGGGCCGCGAAATCCATATGGGAAGCGGCCCTTAAACTGCAATTTCAGTCAATCACTCAGCGTGTAGCAAGATAATATTTAATTTTGAAAGAGAATCAGGAAAATTTCGATTATTTCAATATTATAATACTCGATCCGAGAGCTGTCATAAGTATTCTGTTATAGACGCAAGTTTTTTTCAATTGATAGCACTCAACCTGAGTGAAATTCACTCAACTTGACTGTGAAATTCGCTCAAATTGAAGTAATTTTAATTTTTGTTAAAACTATTTGAAGAAAAAACAACATTGAAGTTAATTAATCACTCAAGTGAACCATGCATGTCAGTCGAGGTAAAGTGAACATGATTTCAACCAAGTTTAGTGAAGTTCACTGAGCTCGTGTGTGGGATCCATTCACAATCATACTTCAAAGTGAAATCGTTCAATTAAATATGTTGGCCTACATGTTGGTTCTGTACACAGGGAGTACGTTTCCAATGCTGGATATGTTTTTCTGATTATCTGCACATATAGTAAGAAAAAATCGAACTTATTTTGTTGGTCATTTTGGTACGAAACATGACTGGTCGGACATTCTTTGTTGTTATCTAAATCAAATAGACCCACGAAGGTTCATACAGCTCACACAAAGCTGTCAGTCTGTATCAAGGTCAGTTAGTTAAACGAGGGCATTTCCATTTCCTCGTTGTCGACATTAGTCACTGATTGAGAAAGTAATACATGATTTATTGTACTCGTGTGATCTATAGTCAGTGGGGGTAACATTTCACTGTTCCCAATTATATATGCTCCCATGAAGGTCTTACTTGCGGCATTTTAATCTCCAGATATAATTAAAACTTTCAGCATTTATTATTTGATTCTTCGCAGGGGTAGAACTATCACGATTTAATATGGCTATTTACGATTTGAAATGAAAGATATCTGAAATACCTCATTCTCGCACCCCACGAGCCACGCACCTTCATCAGGCGGGAAACAGACTGGAGAAATCTGATAAATTACAGGTGTTCATACCACTTCGGAAACAGATATTGCCTGGGCTTACAAAAGATATAGGGTTGAATAACTTTCTTATCATCCAAGAGGTGTTGTAGATCTGTACTTTTGAACAAGGTGGGCAGCACATGACTCGAAAATGGCGGGTTACGTTGGGGTCACCTCGCTGGGGGTCTAATGGATAACGAAGCCTGCGAAATGGACCATGCGCTGTGGGGAGGATGCGGTAGAATTTAGCTGCTTGGCTGACGAAGTCACGTGGTATTGATTTAAGGAAATTCCCTCTTGCAGTTGCCGAAAGTAGTCTGGCAATGGATACACACGACCCCAGGGTCAGTCTTACCGCGTATAGATGACCCAGGTGGTTACAGGTTGGCACCTACGATGCCTCTGGCTGAAATACCTCACCAGGTCTTTATTTCGTACATTATTATTGAGTATTTGTCACGGCTGTCGAACCACGTGTCCTAATATCACAAGCAATCAAAAGGTCATTTGTTTTTGTTTTGTTTGAGGCAACCGTATCAGAATTACAACAGAATTATGAGATACACATCATTACACTATGCAGGTGAATCCTAAATGCTTGGATTTGTAACGATTCATAGAAAACGCCTCGAGTTATGATCTCTAGAACTTCTTTGGCTAACTATAACCAAGCCATTGTATCGATCCCACTGGCTTGTGAGAATGCGAGATAACACACACTGGTGCAGATAGTTTGCGTGGTCACGTGTTACATGACAGCAAATATGACATGATCGTGGACTTCATCAGCAACGGCTATATTATGCTGTTGTGCTATATTGTGTTGTTAACTTGGTGTACGTTAAGCATCACAATAGCGCACAGGTCACACAGTATATCTGATTCAAATTCAAATAGAAGATGGAAACTACAGAGAATCATTCCTTGCACATTTGTCAGTATAATTAATCGGTTGAAAGACTGATTTTGTGCTAATTTCACTCCTATCTATTGTGTTATCTGTTCCTCCGTCTCTTCCATTCATCTCCCGAACGAATAAAATTAGAGTTACACATTTTTTCATTGGCTTACGACCTCGGCATCCCTTTGAATCTATTTGAATAACCTTATCATGTGTAAATCCAAACTGGCGGGGAATTTTGATTGAGTGTGGGTCCAATGTTTATGTGTTTTGGGATAGCACTAATTTGTGAAGATATTTAGTATCAGCTGCCCGAACGTAAAAGTTGCATTTGTATTCTATAATCCGACCCCACCCGCGCTCACAAAAAAAAAAAAATGACAGTTCGACTTATTTTTCAAACTGCATGTTGCAAATATATTCACCACGCTCGTTTTGGTCGATTATTTCTGTAACAAGCGTTTCAATTTCACTAAGCCGTGTAGAAATTCTCGCGAAATTACTATACACAAACCATGGTATTTACCTGCAATATAACGGTTACCATAACGTATTCCCGTTGTTTTTTTTCTACAGATGAAAGGCTTGACAGCTGGTTGTCACGTCTGTAGATTTACCAAATTTTGTAACAGTGTATACCTTTCAATCCGGGCTTCCCGAAATCAATATCAGACAAAGTACACAGTGAGGCGTGACTCGTTCTGAGTTTCTCCCTATACTCCAACGCTAAGCAATATATTAGAGATATCTCACTTAAAGTTGTCAAAATTGTCATTAGGAAAAGATAATAGGGTAATTCAATGCATATTTACAAAATTTATAGTTATCACTGATTAAAACATGCTCCCATGTGATATCATATAGGGAGAAATCAACAATCCCGAAATTTAAAGGCGAAATTCATTATACTATCTGAGACTGCTATCGGGAAGCCCGCATTAGTTTTATATCTGCACCGATATGTCGACAAGCATAATAAATAAATGTCGGTAAACTAAGTTAAGCAAAAATTATATAGTGTATGCGGTTCAGGCAGAATAGCCGTGAATGAAACAATAAGGGCTGACAATATACCCCGGTATATTTCAACGCCTGAGCTTATACCACATATAGGTATATTATATACAGATCAAATATTGTCGATATATTCAGATATATATGAAATAAAATATATCCATCAACTAAGTTCCGTAATGTGTTTGAAAGTCAAACAAGAAAAAAGAAAAGAAAAAAGTTATACTTACACGCAAAAGTCGTTACAAAATACACCACTAAGATGACAAATACCAATTTCGTCCGATCCATCTTAGGTATATTCTAAAGAACACGGTCCTTCTTTCACGATATTTATTGTTCCGGTGTACCACACAGAGTGGGCGGCACCAGCTGTTCGAGCTTCATTTATTCTGTCACCAGAATGCACTTTTTGTTTGCATAAACTCCTTATCAATTTCTTACCCTATGAAAACGTCTCTGCAATATTAGTATCAACGTTTAACAGAAAGAAAAACGTGTAGTGGACATGTGATACATTTGTATTACTTCAGTGACCAGTACGCCATTTACGAATGTTCAGCTTAATTTTACATGTGCATTATATAAACTAGCGTGGAATCCGGGATCTGCCTCGGATTCCGCCGTGAAAATCTTTGAATGACGACAGTCATCAATTGTACATAAATAGTAGATGTACATTAAATCTAGATGTACACAAAGTTTAGCTGTACATTATATGTAGTCTAGATGTCCATTTGATGTAGATGTACTTTAAATGTAGACGTACGCAAAGTGTAGCTGTACATTAAATGTAGTCTAGATGTACATTTGATGTAGATGTACATTAAATGTAGATGTACATCTGGTCTAGATGTACATTAAGTGTAGATGTACAATAAATGTAGATGTTCAGATGTAGATGTACATTAAATGTAGATGTACACAAAGCGTAGCTGTACATTGAATGTAGATGTACATTTGATGTAGATGTATATTACGTGTAGATGTACATTAAATGTAGATGTTCAGATGTAAATGTGCATTACATGTAGATGCACAAAGTGTAGCTGTACATTGAATGTAGATGTACATTAAGTGTAGCTGTACATTAAATGTAGATGTACGCTAAGTGAAGCTGTACATTAAATGTCGATGTACATTTCATTTTCCTGGTTCCAGCCGGTGTTAAAACCTATGTTTATGAACTTTATCTTGGTTTTAAATTACTTTTCAATAGACTTTTTCGACCAAAAACTTTTTAGGCCCCGAATGGGCGTTTGATACCCTTTTGGTCCATGTTTCTCGGGTCATCCCCAGACCCCCTTCCTTCATTATCCAATGCACATTTCCATGGCGACAGATAGAACCAAACCTTTTATAGTCTGTACATGTACATGTTCTCGGCCCCCTGTGGGCATTACGGACCTTCTTTATATTTGTGTTGGTTGTAAGTATCTTGTTCCAGCCACATAGCTGCCCTGACATCTGACCCTTACGGCCTTCGGGGAAAAAATAATTCCGACTCCCAGTGGGCGTCAGATTCCCTTTTTTTTAACTTTGTTTCGTTTACACATGGAGCTATAAATCGGAAGGAGACACAGATTGGGGTGATGAAAGTGTTCAATGTACGATGCCGACACAGCAGGGTATAGCGGATTAACCTGAGGGATTATAGCTGGCTCGGCCATGTCCGCCGTTGATTCGGTAGCAGTCGATTTCACGCGCATGCGTGCCATGGACTTACCGTCGACCTATTAAGCGTTGTGTATTCGAAGTGGCTATTGCCAATTAACCTCCCATTGCGTTGATCACCATCAGGCGTAGTTTGTGTAAAAAAAGTTTTGAAGTTTTGAAGAGACTTAGATCACTTGAATTACTTATTATATTACCATGTATTTCAAATGGAGAAATATGTATATTTTCAATCGCTAATTTTGCACGAACGGGATAAGCCTCCCGTAAGAACCATATATTTCCCCATTCCCTATAGTAATAGCTACTCGCTCACATTTTTGGGTCATGTTTGGAAATGCGGAAGTTAGCATAAAAGGAGAAAATACAATATAGATAGAGAAATGACAGCCTGTTTTCAAAGTCCCGTAGCTCAGCACCAATAAGACATACAGCCATGACTCAAATATTGTGATAAGGGAAATTATTTCAAATAAATAAACATGACATATGCGCATAATTTTCACTTGGTGATTTTAATTTGTGGAGACTGCGCATGATGACACCTCACTTCCGGCCATTTCTAATTTAACAGAAAGGAGTCGCAGGATCAGAGAGCGGCATCGTACATTGAACATGAAAGAGACGCATCCCAGCTGGACGGCTATTCAAAACACAAAAGCTCAGCGGGCGTGAGCGCTGGCCAGTCAGTCCTGGCTTGTGGAACAGTGTCTCCTTTCGATTTATAGCTCCATGGTTTACATTATCTACAGTGATCCCATTTATATCAGAGACGGAGACCGAAATTATGGTAAGATGGTGCTCTCAGCATGCTTTCTGATAAAGCTGAGCAACTTGAGTGGGCGGTTACCAAAGGCAGAGGTTAAACGGAGATCGAACCGTCGCCGTATTGTCCATGTGACGGAGACTGACGTTGATCGTTTTCAACAGGTCCTCGTTGTCAACTTCAAGTAAAGTCACATGATTTCCCCACGTAACAGAAGTTTCATTGTAAATTAGCTTCACCTCTTCATAAACTACTATTAACAGTCATTTTTAGCTGCGGTGAAGAAAATCGGTATTGTTATCACCTCCTATTATAACAACTGTTGGGGTAATAAAAATGCAATAACGTAATGGTAATTCAATAAGAGATGTTTACCTTTGACATCAAAGCTAAAACATCAAATAGAAGCTGTTGTGGCTTTCAAGGATTTGCTGTTCAACAACCATTGACCTATACAATTTGTATGTGTTTGATCAATTATATTAGAGAACACAGCAACATGCATGATAGCTAGGGATATTTTCCAACTGAAAAAATAAAAAGGTTGCTACATCACCCATCAGATGGTCAGTTTGATCTTTCTAGATGACGAAATGGAAGATCGGAATAGTTTGAGATTCGCTGAGCAGCTGCCGTCCATTTGTTTCGTTACCAATGTCATAAATCGCAACATCTTGTCACAAGTCAATATCAGTAAAGTAAGAATGAATGGTCAGAGAAATACCATCTTACAGCGAACATATATGTAAATCCCGTGAGAGCTAAACGATTTTCAGAAGAAAGTGTTCGTCCAGTCGGATGGCTAGTTGTATGAAACCACGTACAAACCACTCCCATTTCTAAGTCAAAACAGAATCACGCGGACTTGTCAGGAAACGTGTCGACCCGATATAGTCAACAATGTGAAGAAACCATTACGGTGGGAGGTGAACGTTAAGATCAAAGAGAGTAAATGTAGGAAAATTCGCAGCTCTTTTTGGCATCGAGACAGCGCCTGTCAATTATCGATGTATTTGTATACTAGGAGCTGATGCCAATGAAGTCAAAATCTGACAACTGCGCATCCACGATCCGCCCAAGATGCTATGCAACATGCGAACCATTACGAGTAACTGCCCGGCCACCTCTCGTCACCATGGGGGATCGTAGTTCTGGATAAGCCCCAACTTGCACAAAATTCAAGTTAATCCTTCAATGATATCGTTGATACGATAGTACCGACAGATGCATCGAGACAGCTACTCGTTCACTCACTGTCTTTTCCATGTCTTTAACATGGAGCAAGTTTTTAACAGGTACGTAACTGGTGCAAATGTGATAAAAACTATTCAAAGAAAGGACAATTAGGCTTACATTTGACTCAACTTCAGGTCAAAAATAGTCCAGTTATCTTTCATTAAAACTATTTCCCAGGTTAAAGTGATAAGAAAGAGATCCGCTGTAAACCGCTGTCTCGATGCTTACAACGGGAAAACAACTGCAATTGCAGAAAGGGCCAAAAGTTAATAATTCCAGCAAGCCCCCATCACCTTTGACACGTCACTACTAATACTAGTCCCTACTGTAGGTATACTATTAGCTACACGATAAGTAAGAAATCGTGACGTCTCGAGGTCAGAACCAAAGGTCAAGATTGATAAGACAAAGGTCAAAGGGTTGACATTAGAATTCAGCGAATCAGGAAGTCGGATTTTCTGGAACAGCGTCTAACAGAAACGTTAAGTTCCAATTTTGTTTTCGTTGACATTTTTAAACCTTGTACAGGATATGAAAGAGGATAAAATACATTATTATATGACTGTGCGTGTTACTCTTTCTTCATTGGACCATTCGCCGTCACGTGGCCGTCGCTAATTTTCCATATTGACTCCGAAGCGGGTCCATAAATGTGATATTGACTCGGCGTGACGTATGCGTCTTCTCAGCCAATGAAAATAGTCGTTGGATTGGCCGTCGGTTTACACCTTGGCTGACAGGAGGTACGAGATCATCGGGAGCAAAGCAAATGCCTACTATATGCTATATGCTGACTGCTTTCACCAATTTAACGAGAAAGAGACGTCAGTGTCATATAATAAAACAATTATAGTCTTTTGATATCGGTCAATATGTGGTTTTGTGGACCTGAGAAAACAATATTCACCTCGGCCTTCGGCCTCGGTGAATATTGTTTCTTCAGGTCCACAAAACCACATATTGACCGATATCAAAAGACTGTAATTGTATAGTATTTCTATGCAGAGTGCGTAGTGAGCAAATTCTGTATATAATACGCTGTACTCTTAATGCATTTTATCACATAACTGTGTTGTTATTCAGTGACATAAAGCCATGACGTAAATATCGTATGTAACTAGTGACATAACACTTTCAAACAAGCTGATTGGATAGTACATGTAGCGTGAGAAAATAAATTACTACGCTTGGGGATGACGTCATTGAACTATTTTCCCCATTGATAAAATTTTACTACGAAATACTATGTTTACAAGTGTAACAACAACATAGATATCTGCAAGACGATCATTTTATCCAGATACATGCATCGACCTGCATACTATAATTGTCAATAGCCATACAAGCAGCAATGATCGGCAATACATTATTTCGACAGTTTTGAGCTTCATATTTTGTATAAAGTATTCACGTACCGTAAGTAGTAGGTAGCACGCATTGAAGGGCCAATTGACCTCAAAAATTTGCATATGACCTCTGTGACGTCACAGCGACAGCCAATCAGAAGCGAGTATTTTGAGATGTGGGCGTGGCTATGTGTGTGCGCATGCGTGAGTTTATGTTAATGAGTTTTATGCAAATGAGGTCATTGGGTACATTGGGACTATTCAAGATGGCGGCTTGTTTTTTCTAGGTTAGGGGTGGTCGGATTCAAGATGGCGGCCAATTGCACTTGTTTCACCCTTCATTTGCATATTTTCAAGATGGCGGCCTGTTTTTTCTAGGTTAGGGGTGGTCGGTTTCAAGATGGCGGCCTGTTTTTGTAGGTGCGGACACTTGCACTTGTTTCGCGCCTCATTTGCATATTTTCAAGATGGCGGCCTGTTTTTTCTAGGTTAGGGGTGGTCGGATACAAGATGGCGGCCTGTTTTTTTGTAGGTCAAGGTCAATTGCACTTGTTTCGCTCGTCCTCATTTGCATATTTTCAAGATGGCGGCCTTGTTTTTTTTCTAGGTTAGGGGTGGTCGGTTTCAAGATGGCGGCCTGTTGTATTTTTTTTGCATATTTTCAAGATGGCGGCCTGTTTTTTCTAGGTTAGGGGTGGTCGGATTCAAGATGGCGGCCTGTTTTTTTGTAGGTCAAGGTCAATTGCACTTGTTTCGGTCCTCATTTGCATATTTTCAAGATGGCGGCTTGTTTTTTCTAGGTTAGGGGTGGTCGGTTTCAAGATGGCGGCCTGTTGTCCCCCTGAAAATATGCAAATGAGGTCTCTGGGTTTTTCCCCACTGTTTTCAAGATGGCGGCCTGTTTTTTGTAGGTTAGGGGTGGTCGGTTTCAAGATGGCGGCCTGTTGTCCGCTGAAAATATGCAAATGAGAAACTGGCCATTTTGTCGGATGTGGTCACTTAGTGTCGAAAACTGGACCCTGTATGACGTCACTTCCGGGTTTTTCACTAAAAACTACATCCAAACATAGAAGAGTTCCTAATGTTTCCTCTTAGACGTCCGTATGTTCAATCGCCGGTGGGTTTTCCCGCCCTGCCCCAGCGCCCCGCAGCGCGAGCGCGCGCGCGAGTTCTCCGGAAGTGCGCGTCATCCCCGGCAGTGCGCGCGCGGACGCGGGTCAAAAGGTCAAAGGGTCACCTCCAGGTCAGACGGTCCAATGTCCAATGAGACAATGTTGCGGCATCGCTATAGTCAGAGCTTGAGCACAATAAAAAATTCTAGATTCTAGGGAGATTCTAGATGAACCTGGGAAAGATGGGCAGTTCCATTTGGACCAATCAGCGGTCGAGAAAAAGAGCCAATCAGCGGTCGAGAAAAAGAACCAATCAGCGATCGAACAATCAGCCAATGGAATTGGGGTATTCACGGTGTGCTTTCGCTGACGTCCGCGCCTACATCTGGGTTCTTGTACACCCGGGTAATGTTTTTCTGGACATGGATGGGTTACCTTTGGCTCCATTCTAGGCCACTGATTGACTAATACGGTGTTCAAAGCCACTTTCATGCATTATGCTCATAGAACTTATAGTCATAATCTATACGTGTTGGACGAGTCTCTTCACTCACCGTATACACGTACCTCAATGAAATGCCTGCTCCAAACCTAGACCAAAGACACGTACTTGGTCTGTAGGCTGATTTCATTGGCTCTCTATTTTTTACTATAGTGCTCTTGCCTTCTAAACTTGATGGGTTACATTTTGACCCCATCCTACACCACTGATTTCAGTTTGACTGAATCTCCACATTGGGCATTGATGCATTAGGAATAAAACACACAAGACAGGGTTTTTTGGTGAGATCTCATTTTTTTTATTCAGTGAACAACAACAACGTGAGAACAACCACGTGAAAACTCAAGCCCAGAACAAGGGGCTTGTAATTAACTGAAGCCCAGAACAAGGGGCTTGTACATTGAAGCCCAGAACAAGGGGCTTGTAAACTTAAGCCCAGAACAAGGGGCTTGTCATTAACTTAAGCCCAGAACAAGGGGCTTGTCATTAACTTAAGCCCAGAACGGGGCTTGTACATTGAAATGATGGGCGGCCCAGTCATAGACGAGTACATCGCGGTCCTCGGCCTGGGAGTACTCGTCAAACATCTGTACGATAGTAGATAAGGGTCTTCCCCGGCATCGATGGTACAGGTAAAACAAGCAATATTGTCCGCACACGCCACTGGTCAGGCTTTGCAACGTTTGACTGTTCCAACACCACGTCTCTGTGCCTTGATCCATGAAGTCTGTTAAATCGGGATGGAGGGGTGGCAGACCGTACGGGTCAAAGTATTCCCCCTGCTCTTCTGTCAAGTACACGGCCACCCAGTGTTCACCGGGTCGATCCATCGGGTCCGTGTTGAGAACGTAAGCAGCCGGATACATACGGTCTAATGGAAACACATCTCGGGCGAACACCCCTTGAAAGACCCTACGTGTCTCTGGGTCATTCTCCAGCACGGTGGTTATCTGGTCTGTATCCATGTTAGGTGGAGAAGTCACACAGGACGTTGCGCGCCTTGTCCACTTGAATGATGTTGTCAAACTCGGCGTAGCAGATCACATTGACGGTGGTCGCCAGGGCTCGTGCAAAGTGGATTTCCAACCGTAAATTGCCTTGCTTGGTCAGGGCCAGCTGATGGTCGTTCTCTAAGGTGGGGGTCAGATCGAAACAGAACAACGTGTATCCGTTCCCGTAGTCCTCCCGACTGATCATATTCCCTTCGTCCTGGTTTATTTGACCGGTGGCTGTAAACAGGCTCTGATAGGCTCGAATGAAATTCCTCCGCCCAAAGTTCGGGGTTAAGGCCGTGGCTGGCACCTGTTGTCCATCCACATGCAGGGCCACAAAATTGATGCCGAAATGTTTAAAGTCAAACGGATTCTCTGGGTAGGCTCCGCTGAAACTGGTATTTTCCACACAGGCCAGGATCAATCGCTTGGGTAGTTCCCCCAGGAACAGGTTTTCTTTGTTGGCGCCCATATTTCCAGCAGGCACAGAGAACACTTTGGTTTGTACACGTCGGATAGGGTACTGGGCTGGTTTTGTTTCCAAGGCTTTCATGTGTCCCAATTGAACGGCTGGATTCGGTTTCACTTTTCGGACATACAGGACTGCGTCTTGGATGACAATCTTATAGTCCGCTACATGCCCCTCTACGTTAGTGGCCATCAAGGCGAAGGTGGGAGGCGCCCGTATCAGTCGGATTTTGATGGGGGTCTTGTTCAAGAGGTACCGGTCTTGCATGAACATGTCTGCATGCAGTCGACCCATCATATCCACCGAGGCACTGTTCGCAGTGAAAGCCTTCCGTTTGTTATATCCCCCATTGTCCGCCGTGTCCATGTGCTCGGCCGTGTCCTTGTAGAATAAAGCGGTTGTCAGCTGAGATTTTTAGCCTCTCGGCCATACGACAACAGTGTCTCGATGTAGGCTCGATAGGGGTACGTGTTGGTGGAGTCACTGATGAGTTTGTCGCTGAGAAAAATATCCACCTGCTGAAACATCGAGTGCAGCCAGAGATTCGTCGGGCCCACCGTTGCTTGGTCAGCGATTCTGGTGCCAGCTCCATTGACCACCTTGGCTTTCACATACAAGTAGGTATGGGCTAAATCCACATAGGCCGTATCCGCATTACTGATGGTGAACTCGATGGGTCCGGTTTCGTTGATGCTGGAGAGCGGGAGATGCTCCACCCATAATCCTTGTTCGACACTGGTTTGTGTGGGCGGCACGGTCCACAAATCAAATTCACTGTTGGTGGAGGGGCAGGACTCGGCGTGGATTAAGGCCATGTTTTAAGAAAAGATATCCCGGGTCTTCTTGGATGTGCGTCGTCGCTGGGTCGGTCGTCGACTGGTGCGTGATCTCGGTGGGGCAGCTCTTTTATTCCCTACGGTGCGTTGTGCTTTGGCCACCAAGACGCCTCCCGCTTCTTTGGCCCGTCGTTTCAAGGCTTGTCGGGGTGCCGTACCCCCCAAGACATCACCGGCCACTTGCAGTCCACTGCGTACCGCTTGTTTGCCGATTGCTTTCACACCCCGCGTCACCAAGGGCAGGAACGTTTTCACAATGCTGCCGAGTATGTTCCCCAGTCCATGTCCTCGTTGCATGCGTGCACCGCTAAAGACCGGAAAGCCACCCCCGGCCTGTTGGGCATAATAGTCGGCATAGCTGCGTGCATCGCACTCGTAAGGTACTTTCATTATGCAAAGTGGGGAGCACGTGCTTGTCGAAAATGAAGTGTCAGCACCACTTTTCCTCGTTCGAATGCCACCGCTCGTCCCGTGTCATCTCTTATATCCACCGTGATCGTGTTGATGTCGGTATGTCGTACGGGCAGGTACATGATATGGTTGAAACTGTGGGTGACTTGATCGCCATACGTCTTTTTAATGGGGACCACCCGTAACAGAGGTGTGTTGATATCGCCCACGATGTGGTTGTCCACCACGTCCGAGTAGACGTAGAGTCCGTACATACCCGACTTCATATCCATCGGCATCTCGCCATGGTGTTGGTTGGGACCAGCGAACGTCTGTAGATCGAAACCCAGCATTTGCTGTAGTGTAGGACTGAGTTTCACATTCACGGTATCGGTGACGGTAAGCTGTGCCTTGTCGTTGTGTACGTTGACATCGAAGAACACGTTTCTCTTGAAGCGCAAGGCTATCAGGCGTGTTGCACTATCCGTCACCCCCCGTAGCGCCTTATCATGCATCAGTCTTGACAGCCCACCCATGAACTCTTTGGGGGTATCGTATTGGCCTTCGGGCAGGGTGAGCCGGGTGTTTTTGCCTTCGTAGGTGACCTCGTACCACACTTCATTGGCTCGCACGTTGTACCACGAGTAAGGGTATTGGATATCCACGAGGGCACATTCCCACCGGCCAGGTAAATGTAACGGTTGCGGTAACTGGGTGACGTACTTGGCCACGGTGTTGTCAGGAAACACATCCAGCGAACTGTTACTGGGTAGGGTCAGGTAAAACATGGCGACTGAGCTGTCCTGCTGCTGCTGTTGGTTTTAATAGGTCTTCCAGGCCTTGGGCGGTTGTGTCCGGCGTCGTGTTCGTCGCGTTGACTTGCTACGTGTCACGGCTCTGGAGATGTGGGGTGTCTTGACCAAGGGTGTTTTTTTATAGGCGCGAAAAGAAAGTGCCCGTTGTGGTGGTGTTTTGGGGGGTGACTCCGGTTCCCATTCGGCTTCCCAAGAAGGTAGTGGGCCACTCGGTGATTGCTGGGTTTGCTGCATAAAGGCCCAGCGGTGGGGGTTCCCCACCAATTCCTGTGGTACATGCATGTCTTTCAAGCCTTGAGCGAAGACCTCCCATCCTCGAGGATCGGTGTGCGATCTGCGTTGACGCATCAGATCATTCACTAAATCCGTCATGTGGGTGCCGGGGACCACCTGATTCTGTACCAGGAGTTCGCCTTTATCATTCCAAGTCATGTTAGGATTCTGTTTCATCCGTTGTAATACCAGGCCAGCTTGTTTCTTGAACGAGGCAGGTACACTCTTCAGCACTTCGTCTTCCACCCACTGTGGGGCTGTGGGGGCTACCTCACCCGGCTGTTGGAGCGGTGCTGAGGTCAGCGGTCTGTCACGTGGTGGTGGTGGTGGTGGTGGTGGTGCTGCTGTTGCTGGGGTAGACAGGGTTTTGTATTGGTCCATGAACGTCATGTACCGTTGAAGCGTCTCATTGTACCGTTGTACTTTCTCACTGTCGCTTAACCCCGGTCTCTGTAAGATCTGTTGCATCTCTCCATCGAGGCTGTTTATGGTCTTCACCGTAGGTGGGACAGGGTAGGGTGATTGGAGGTTTTGCAGGAACCGTGGTTCGACGAGGACCATTTTTTTCGTGTGGTTCATTGTCGGCCGAAGAGTCCACCCAATACTGGACCCAACACGGAAGCGGCCAACGGTGCTAAGATGGCCCCGAGAAAGCCGCCTTTCTGTAACACCTTTTTCTTTTGTGTTTGAGGGACCCGCTTGTGGACTAGGGTTCGGAGACCTGTCTTATGCTTGGCCAACTTGGTCTTCTGAGCCGGAGTCAGTGGTACGTTGCCTTTTAACAGGTTGTACCCGATCTCGCACAGACAGCGTACAAGGTCAGGGTCCGCACCGCGTACAATGGTTCGGACTAACTCGGGTGGGGCCGTCTTCAATACACGGAGCGTGGGAGCGTGCTTCCGTACTCGCGCAGACATCCTGTACAACTAATGCTAGAACCCACAACTCTGCCCTTTTTATCCACCTCACAGACAAAGTCAACCCTGCTGTGGTATTCATTCTTTTTATTATTCCCCATCATCAAACACACAGACCCCAGCTGGGGGCGCCACTGTGGGTGTGTTTACATTATTTTTGCATGTACACGTGGTGGGTCTCTCCGGGAAAGATGCCGGTCCGTAGTCGAAGGTGGTCGGGGGTGGCTTGCTTGAGATCGAAGAGCATATACCCGTGCTGAGGGGTTGTGGCATCTTTGAAGGCTTCCAACGCAAACGGTGTGCGGCCGGGATACATCTGTCTCGCCAGGTGCAGCAGTTGAGTGGTATCTCTCGGGTTTTTGAAGACCACCAGGTAGTGGGCATTTAAGCTGATATTCCGATGTTCTTTGTTTTTACTGAACAGATTCTGCACAATGTAGATGATGCTGAGCCGTCGATGATGGCTGCCTTTGGTAAAGAGTTGGGTGACCCGTGCATCCGTCTCCGCCATGAGATCATCCACAACCACCAAGGTGTCGGGTTCCAAATCGGCCAGGTTGGGTAGGCCTTCCACGAACGTGATGTGGGGCATTGCTGCATACGCTTCCTGCCATTCTCCGTAACACCACACGACTCGGGCAATGGGTGGAGTGATCATGCTGTCGGCGTGTTGAAGGAGCTTCCTGACGAAGTGCGTTTTGCCGGAGCCCGTCGGTCCTGCGATGACGCAGGTGAAGGGATGCTGCCAACGGGGGTCCATGGTTTGAGGTCTATCCGTTGTCGTGGTAACCCGCTCTTGTAAATTTCGTACGAGTGAACTGGAGTGGTGGTGGGTACAACGTCGGTCGTCGTTTGCTCGCTTTTCAGGGATGATGATGATGATGGATGAGTAGTCGTCGTAGTACGGGTGGTCGTGGTGGGGTGGATGTAGGGGAGTAACTTGAAGGCTGGAGTAGACGTAGGGGTCTGCGTTGAGACGTGCCGTACCCTTGACGTCTGGGTGGGTGTAGGTCGTGGGGTGGTGGTGGTGGTGGTCACTGATGCAGAACGCAGGGTGTTGAAACAGGATATCACGTAGGATAAATCATAGAACACACCGGTAAATAACGTACCCAGCACCACGACTAGACACACCACAGTACCGACTTGTGCTTTTCGTGTTCTTAACAGTACGGGTAGACGACGTGTACTCTCCATGGTACAGTCCTACACTGAAGGCGGGGGGGTGATAGGCGTTAGCATTTATAGACGTTTCATGTCACGACCGGACACCCAGGAATTAAAGGAACGAGGCCAACCTTGCCATTTGACGAAATGATAGGGAATGCCACGTCGACGTTCCGTTTTCAAAATCTTCTCCACCGTATAGTAGTCTTTCGGTGTTTTCACTATGGGTTGTAATTCTGTCTCGTAAAACGTGCCTTGCAGTCTCTCGCCTTGTAGATCTTCCAGTTGATAGACGTGGGGTTGTCGAGGTTTATGGCGCACGATGACAAAATGTTCATCACTCCAGTTGGGTAAATAGCCTTTCTCAAATTGTCCTTTCACTTTACTGATCCGTACCGTATCTCCC
>JAVTVY010048501.1:0-22363 GCA_036873755.1 Hanleya hanleyi | reverse complement strand
CGCTAAATGGGTATTATCCGGGTATGGTCAATTTACGCCTACTGTGTTTGTTGCTCCAGATCACCCAGAAATCGAACTTGCGCCACTTTTAGAGTGGTATCTTCCTAATACATTTATCTACCTGTCTGACCCATTTTTGGGCGTTTAAAGTGGAGATGGCATACCCTCCGAGACAGCGCTAAATGGGTATTATCTGGGTATGGTCAATTTACAGCTACTGTGTTCGTTGCTCCAGACCACCCAGAAATCGAACTTGCGCCACTTTTAGAGTGGTCTAGATATCTTCCTAATACATTTATCTACCTGTCTGACCCATTTTTGGGCGTTTAAAGAGGAGATGCCATACCCTCCGAGACAGCGCTAAATGGGTATTATCTGGGTATGATCAATTTACACCTACTGTGTTTGTTGCTCCAGATCACACAGAAATCGAACGTGCGCCACTTTTAGAGTGGTCTAGATATCTTCCTAATACATTTATCTACCTGTCTGACCCATTTTTGGGCGTTTAAAGTGGAGATGCCATACCCTCCGAGACAGCGCTAAATGGGTATTATCTGGGTATGATCAATTTACACCTACTTTGTTTGTTGCTCCAGATCACCCAGAAATCGAAATTGCGTCACTTTTAGAGTGGTCTAGATATCTTCCTAATACATTTATCTACCTGTATGACCCATTTTTGTGCGTTTAAAGTGGAGATGCCATACCCTCCGAGACAGCGCTAAATGGGTATTATCTGGGTATGGTCAATTTACACCTACTGTGTTTGTTGCTCCCGATCACCCAGAAATCTTATTTGCGCCACTTTTTGAGTGGTCTAGGTATCTTCCTAATACATTTATCTATCTTTGTGACCCATTTTTGGACGTTTGAAGTGGAGATGCCATACCCTCCGAGACAGCGCTAAATGGGTATTATCTGGGTATGGTCAATTTACACCTACTGTGTTTGTTGCTCCCGATCACCCAGAAATCTTATTTGCGCCACTTTTAGAGTGGTCTAGGTATCTTCTTAATACATTTATCCATCTTTGTGATCCATTTTTGGACGTTTGAAGTGGAGATGCCATTCCCTCCGAGACAGCGCTAAATGGGTATTATCTGGGTATGGTCAATTTACACCTACTGTGTTTGTTGCTCCAGATCACCCAGAAATCGAACTTGCGCCACTTTTAGAGTGATCTAGATATCTTCTTAATATATTTATCTACCTATCTGACCCATTTTTGGGCGTTTAAAGTGCAGATGCCATACCCTCCGAGACAGCGCTAAATGGGTATTATCTGGGTAGGGTCAATTTACACCTACTGTGTTTGTTGCTCCAGATCACCCAGAAATCGAACTTGCGTCACTTTTAGAGTAGTGTAGATATTTCCTAATACATTTATCTACCTGTCTGACCCAGTTTTGGGCGCTTAAAGTGGAGATGCCATACCCTCCGAGACAGCGCTAAATGGGTATTATCTGGGTATGGTCAATTTACACCTACTGTGTTTGTTGCTCCATATCACCCAGAAATCGAACTTGCGCCACTTTTAGAGTGGTCTAGATATCTTGCTAATACAATTATCTACCTGTCTGACTCATTTTTGGGCGTTTAAAGTGGAGATGCCATACCCTCCGAGACAGCGCTAAATGGGTATTATCCGGGTATGTTCAATTTACACCTAGTGTGCTTGTTGCTCCAGACCACCTAGAAATCGAACTTGCGCCACTTTTAGAGTGGTCTACATATCTTCCTAATACATTTATCTACCTGTCTGAACCATTTTTGGGCGTTTAAAGTGCAGATGCCATACCCTCCGAGACAGCGCTAAATGGGTATTATCTGTGTATGGTCAATTTACACCTACTGTGTTTGTTGCTCCAGTTCACCCAGAAATCGAACTTGCGCGACTTTTAGAGTGGTGTAGATATCTTCCTAATACATTTATCTACCTGTCTGACCCATTTTTGGGCGTTTAAAGTGCAGATGCCATGCCCTCCGAGACAGCGCTAAATGGGTATTATCTGGGTATGGTCAATTTACACCTACTGTGTTTGTTGCTCCAGATCACCCAGAAATCGAACTTGTGCCACTTTTAGAGTGGTCTAGATATCTTGCTAATACATTTATCTACCTGTCTGACCCATTTTTGGGCGTTTAAAGTGGAGATGCCATACCCTCCGAGACAGCGCTAAATGGGTATTATCCGGGTATGGTCAATTTATACCTACTGTGTTTGTTGCTCCTGACCACCCAGAAATCGAACTTGCGCCAGTTTTAGAGTGGTCTAACTATCTTCCTAATACATTTATCTACCTGTCTGACCCATTTTTGGGCGTTTAAAGTGCAGATGCCATACCCTCCGAGACAGCGCTAAATGGGTATTATCTGGGTATGGTCAATTTACACCTACTGTGTTTGTTGCTCCAGATCACCCAGAAATCGAACTTGCGCCACTTTTAGAGTGGTTTAGATATCTTCCTAATACATTTATCTACCTGTCTGACCCATTTTTGGGCGTTTAAAGTGGAGATGCCATACCCTCCGAGACAGCGCTAAATGGGTATTATCTGGGTATGGTCAATTTACACCTACTGTGTTTGTTGCTCCATATCACCCAGAAATCGAACTTGCGCCACTTTTAGAGTGGTCTAGATATCTTCCTAATACATTTATCTACCTGTCTGATCCATTTTTGGGCGTTTAAAGTGGAGATGCGATACCCTCCGAGACAGCGCTAAATGGGTATTATCTGGGTATGGTTAATTTACACCTACTGTGTTTGTTGCTCCAGGTCACCCAGAAATCGAACTTGCGCCACTTTTAGAGTGGTTTAGATATCTTCCTAATACATTTATCTACCTGTCTGACTCATTTTTGGGCGTTTAAAGTGGAGATACCATACCCTCCGAGACAGCGCTAAATGGGTGTTATCTGGGTATGGTCAATTTACACCTACTGTGTTTGTTGCCCCAGATCACCCAGAAATCGAACTTGCGCCACTTTTAGAGTGGTCTAGATATCTTCCTAATACATTTATCTACCTGTCTGACTCATTTTTGGGCGTTTAAAGTGGAGATACCATACCCTCCGAGACAGCGCTAAATGGGTGTTATCTGGGTATGGTCAATTTACACCTGCTGTGTTTGTTTTTTTTTAATTGTTTATTCACCATTTCAATAATGTATATACAAACATAATATCGAGTACGGCTGTATAAATGGCGGGAATAAAACCCCAGGGGGCTTGTTCTATCCCGAGCTGATAATAGTTTAAGTAAGTAAACGACTGGCTACAGCAGGGTATGAAAAGATACAAGCATGAATATAGTTTCTGCTGTAATTACTTACGATATGTATATATATATAAAGGCAGTTTTTACTGTGATCATTTAATCTATATATATATGGTGAACAGATGATCGAGCTCTCGGTACTGCACTTAAGTTCTGCCACATTGGCAACTCTGGGAGCTCGATGGAGCAGATGATTAACAATACAGTTATGTACAAAAAAGGTTTGTTTCTTCACTAAATTAAAAATGGGTTCTATAGACAGTGTATGTACAGCTTCAAGTAATGTAAGCTAATAGATAAACATGCAAAATAATTTTAAAAAAAGGCTTAAGTTGGGCTGTTAGCAGCTTTCGTTGTGTATTATAGTGTATACACCCTCCAATACTTAGATAAATATGACCATTATCAATATATAGTTAGTTTGGAGTTAGCATTTACATGTAACAAGGTAGTTCTTTAAACGGGATTTGAAAAGTGAATATGATGCGGAGGCTTTTATGTCAGTGGGCAGTGAGTTCCACATACGCGGTGCTTTCGTTTTCGTAGAATAATATGATAGATTTGAAACCACACGTGTTCTGTAGAGATTAAGGTCGGATTGGCGGGTGGGGTAGCAGTGGACTTCTGATAGTTTTGTAAAGTAATTTATAAATATGGTCGGTAGGGAGAGTGGTGTGTGGAGATATTTGTAGGTAAATAACAATACCAGATAGTCATTGATTTGATGAAACGGAAGAATGTTTAATTGCTCAAGTAATGGACTGGTATGAGCGTATTTGTTACTGGAAGTTATCAAGCGAATAAGTCTTTTTTGGAGCATGACAAGAGGCCTGAGGTGTGTTGGGAACGTGTTACCCCATACTATGTTGCAATAAGATATATAGGAATAAAACAGGGAATAATATAGTATGATCAAGGTTTTCCTGTTAAGGCAGTGTCGTACATTATTGATAACACCAATATTTCTCGAGATTTTGGAGGTCAATTCATCTATATGAGTTTGCCAGTTTTGTTTTTCGTTAAAATGGATACCAAGGAATTTGAAGATGGTAACGGATTCAATTTCGGAGTCAAATATAGATATTTTGGGCGTAGTAGTATTGGCATGTCTGTTTGGTTTGAAGAACATGTATTTAGTTTTCTTTACATTTAAAGAGAGTTTGTTACAGGAGAACCAATTATGAAGCTTTCCAAGTTCGTGTGACATTGTCTCTGCTAGTATATCGGGATCAGTATCAGAGAGAGTGGCGCTAGTATCGTCAGCAAAGAGAGTGATGTCAAGGGCAGATGTGGCTTTATTTATATCATTTATGTATAGTAAGAAAAGGATGGGGCCTAGTATTGAACCTTGCGGTACACCAGTGTTTATCGCATTGAAAGGAGACAGTATACCGTCGACGGATACGCACTGTGACCTGGCCGTTAAATAGCTGCGAAACCAGTCGTTTGCAACTCCACGGAAACCATAGTAGTCGAGTTTGTACAAGAGAATGTCATGATTAACTGTATCGAATGCCTTCGAAAGATCAAGAAAGGTGGAGATGCTGAACTGTTTCGATTCTTTGGCAGATGCAAGTTTGTCATAAAGGGAGAGAACTGCATGGAACGTAGAATGGTTAGCACGGAATCCATATTGGTTTGGGCAGATAATGTTGTTAGTTTCTAGGAAAGTAGTCACCCTGAATGCTACAAGTTTTTCAAAGATTTTGCTCAGGCAAGGAAGAACAGAAATTGGTCGATAATTTTCCACTGTAGTTTTGCTTCCAGACTTGAAAACAGGAGTGATTTTTGCGATCTTAAGAACATTGGGAACAATTCCACTTTGAAAAGATAAGTTAACAATATGCGAAATAGGGGAAGATATTAGGCTCGATATAGGTTTTATGAGAGACATGCGAATATCATCAATACCAGGTGAGCCATTTTTTAGTACAGATATGACTTCAACAATATCAGTCGGAGTACACGGATTAAATAAAAATTCATTATCATAGTGTAGGTCAAGATAAGTTGTAAAGTCGTCTTGGGTGTTTGGGATTTTCGAGGCAAGATCGGAGGCAACTGTAGAAAAGTAGTCATTGAAGTGGGTGGCAATTTCTGCAGGATCAGTAATATCATTACCATTGGAGGTGAATACACGGGGGAGCGAGCTAGATTTCTTACGGTTCAATAACCCATTTATAACTTTCCATGTTTCCTTAATATTATTGAAGGAGTCATTGAATTTTTGTTCATAGTATCTGTTTTTGGCTAATCTGAGAGTATGATTCAGCTTGTTTCTGTATAGTTTGTATTCACGAGTTGTATCATAATCTTTGTTCGAGACATGTAGGCTGTATAATCTGTTTTTTTCTTGGATAGAACGAAGGATGCATGGGGTTATCCAAGGTTTAGATATTGAAACTTTATGGGTACGCGTATGATGTGTTATTATGGGAAAGCATTCGTTGTAGATACCGTTGAAATGATCTAGAAAAATGTCCATAGCGCTATTAGCATCGTAGACATTAGTAATGTCTTGCCAGTCCATGCTTCTCAGTTTTTCCGTGAAAAGAGCTTTTTGATCGGGGTTTATTTTACGCGATTTGAAACTGCTTATTGAATGTTTGGTTGCGGGTAGAGAACAACAAGTTGTGTGGAAGATAGGGAAATGATCGGTTATGTCGGAGAGTATGATTCCGGAGCCCAGGTCATCTTCGTGGAAATTAGTGAAAATGTTGTCTATCAATGTGGCAGAATTGGATTTAACTCGGGTGGGTTTGGTGATTTTAGGGAAAAAATAAAAGGATTTCATAATCTCGAAAAACTCCTTGGTAGGACCATGGTTCTCGGTTTTGAAAAGATCGATGTTAAAATCACCCATTATGACACATTTTTTGTTTTCTGGTTTCAGAGTGTTCAAGATGGAGAGTAGACTAGAGTTGAAATTAGTAACGTTTTTCCCGGGCGGTCGATAAACAATTCCGATTATATATGTTTCGTTATTAATAGTTACTTCAACAAATAGAGATTCGTGTTCCTCATTAACGTCTTTGAAGGAAATATCGTCGCGGATCTTACACTTTGTGAATTCTTCTTTGATATAGAGAACTACCCCACCACCTCTTTTTGTGTTCCTTGATAGAGGAAAAGGCTGATAACCGGGAATGCTGAATAACTCTTCAGTAGAGGGATCAAGCCAACTTTCAGATATACCTATGAAAGAAAAACTGAAGTTCATATTCTGTATAAGCGCTAGGACTTCAATAAAATGTTTGTTTAGGCTTCTCGCGTTAATATGGAGAGTAGACAAAGATTTTTTATCAGAGATAGAGTTTGTGTTTATGAATGATTTAAATTGTTCTTCAAAATAATAGTTTGATTGGTGTGAGCTGATACTCTCCCAATGAGAATAATCTCCTTCTGTATCATCTGTTACATAGGCTGAACTTTCAGGATAATTTAGCTGTAGTGGATTAAAACACATATTTTCGAATCCATCCATGAGTGAATCTTCAGACGAATGTTGCTCCAGAACACCCAGAAATCGAACTTGCGCCACTTTTAGAGTGGTCTAGATATCTTCCTAATACATTTATCTACCCGTCTGACCCATTTTTGGGCGTTTAAAGTGGAGATGCCATACCTCCGAGACAGCGCTAAATGGGTTTTATCTGGGTATGGTCAATTTACACCTACTATGTTTGTTGCTCCAGATCACCCAGAAACCGAACTTGCGCCACTTTTAGAGTGGTCTAGATATCTTCCTAATACATTTATCTACCCGTCTGACCCATTTTTGGGCGTTTAAAGTGGAGATGCCATACCCTCCGAGACAGCGCTAAATGGGTATTGTCTGGGTATGGTCAATTTACACCTACTGTGTTTGTTGCTCCAGATCACCCAGAAATCGATTTTGCGCCACTTTTAGAGTGGTCTAGATATCTTCCTAATACATTTATCTACATGTCTGACCCATTTGTGGGCGTTTAAAGTGGAGATGCCATACCCTTCGAGACAGCGCTAAATGGGTATTATCTGGGTATGGTCAATTTACACCTACTGTGTTGCTCCAGATCACCCAGAAATCGAACTTGCGCCACTTTTAGAGTGGTGTAGATATCTTCTTAATACATTTATCTACCTGTCTGACCCATTTTTGGGCGTTTAAAGTGGAGATGCCATACCCTCCGAGACAGCGCTAAATGGGTAGTATATGGGTATGGTCAATTTACACTTACTGTGTTTGTTGCTCCAGATCACCCAGAAATCGAACTTGCGCCACTTTTAGAGTGGTCTAGGTATCTTGCTAATACATTTATCTACCTGTCTGACCCATTTTTGGGCGTTTAAAGTGGAGATGCCATACCCTCCGAGACAGCGCTAAATGGGAATTACCCGGGTATGTTCAATTTACACCTACTATGTTTGTTGCTCAAGACCACCCAGAAATCGAACTTGCGTCACTTTTAGAGTGGTCGACATATCTTCCTAATACATTTATCTACCTGTCTGACCCATTTTTGGGCGTTTAAAGTGGAGATGCCATACCCTCCGAGACAGCGCTAAATGGGTATTATCTGGGTAGGTTCAATTTACACCTACTGTGTTTGTTGCCCCAGATCACCCAGAAATCGAACTTGCGCCACTTTTAGAGTGGTGTAGATATTTTCCTAATACATTTATCTACCTGTCTGACCCAGTTTTGGGCGTTTAAAGTGGAGATGCCATGCCCTCCGAGACAGCGCTAAATGGGTATTATCTGGGTATGGTCAATTTACACCTACTGTGTTTGTTGCTCCATATCACCCAGAAATCGAACTTGCGCCACTTTTAGAGTGGTCTAGATATCTTGCTAATACAATTATCTACCTGTCTGACCCATTTTTGGGCGTTTAAAGTGGAGATGCCATACCCTCCGAGACAGCGCTAAATGGGTATTATCCGGGTATGTTCAATTTACACCTAGTGTGTTTGTTGCTCCAGGCCACCTAGAAATCGAACTTGCGCCACTTTTAGAGTGGTCTACATATCTTCCTAATACATTTATCTACCTGTCTGACCCATTTTTGGGCGTTTAAAGTGCAGATGCCATACCCTCCGAGACAGCGCTAAATGGGTATTATCTGTGTATGGTCAATTTACACCTACTGTGTTTGTTGCTCCAGATCACCCAGAAATCGAACTTGCGCGACTTTTAGAGTGGTGTAGATATCTTCCTAATACATTTATCTACCTGTCTGACCCATTTTTGGGCGTTTAAAGTGTAGATGCCATACCCTCCGAGACAGCGCTAAATGGGTATTATCTGGGTATGGTCAATTTACACCTACTGTGTTTGTTGCTCCAGATCACCCAGAAATCGAACTTGCGCCACTTTTAGAGTGGTCTAGATATCTTGCTAATACATTTATCTACCTGTCTGTCTCATTTGTGGGCGTTTAAAGTGGAGATGCCATACCCTCCAAGACAGCGCTAAATGGGTAATATCTGGGTATGGTCAACTTACACCTACTGTGTTTGTTGCCCCAGATCGCCCAGAAATCGAACTTGCGCCACATTTAGAGTGGTCTAGATATCTTCCTAATACATTTATCTACCTGTCTGAGCCATTTTTGGGCGTTTAAAGTGGAGATGCCATACCCTCCGAGACAGCGCTAAATGGGTATTATCTGGGTATGGTCAATTTACACCTACTGTGTTTGTTGCTCCATATCATATTTTCCTAATACATTTATCTAGCTGTCTGATCCATTTTTGGGCGTTTAAAGTGGAGATGCCATACCCTCCGAGACAGCGCTAAATGGGTATTATCTGGGTATGGTTAATTTACACCTACTGTGTTTGTTGCTCCAGGTCACCCAGAAAAATGTCCATAGCGCTATTAGCATCGTAGACATTAGTAATGTCTTGCCAGTCCATGCTTCTCAGTTTTTCCGTGAAAAGAGCTTTTTGATCGGGGTTTATTTTACGCGATTTGAAACTGCTTATTGAATGTTTGGTTGCGGGTAGAGAACAACAAGTTGTGTGGAAGATAGGGAAATGATCGGTTATGTCGGAGAGTATGATTCCGGAGCCCAGGTCATCTTCGTGGAAATTAGTGAAAATGTTGTCTATCAATGTGGCAGAATTGGATTTAACTCGGGTGGGTTTGGTGATTTTAGGGAAAAAATAAAAGGATTTCATAATCTCGAAAAACTCCTTGGTAGGACCATGGTTCTCGGTTTTGAAAAGATCGATGTTAAAATCACCCATTATGACACATTTTTTGTTTTCTGGTTTCAGAGTGTTCAAGATGGAGAGTAGACTAGAGTTGAAATTAGTAACGTTTTTCCCGGGCGGTCGATAAACAATTCCGATTATATATGTTTCGTTATTAATAGTTACTTCAACAAATAGAGATTCGCGTTCCTCATTAACGTCTTTGAAGGAAATATCGTCGCGGATCTTACACTTTGTGAATTCTTCTTTGATATAGAGAACTACCCCACCACCTCTTTTTGTGTTCCTTGATAGAGGAAAAGGCTGATAACCGGGAATGCTGAATAACTCTTCAGTAGAGGGATCAAGCCAACTTTCAGATATACCTATGAAAGAAAAACTGAAGTTCATATTCTGTATAAGCGCTAGGACTTCAATAAAATGTTTGTTTAGGCTTCTCGCGTTAATATGGAGAGTAGACAAAGATTTTTTATCAGAGATAGAGTTTGTGTTTATGAATGATTTAAATTGTTCTTCAAAATAATAGTTTGATTGGTGTGAGCTGATACTCTCCCAATGAGAATATTCTCCTTCTGTATCATCTGTTACATAGGCTGAACTTTCAGGATAATTTAGCTGTAGTGGATTAAAACACATATTTTCGAATCCATCCATGAGTGAATCTTCAGACGAATGTTGCTCCAGAACACCCAGAAATCGAACTTGCGCCACTTTTAGAGTGGTCTAGATATCTTCCTAATACATTTATCTACCCGTCTGACCCATTTTTGGGCGTTTAAAGTGGAGATGCCATACCTCCGAGACAGCGCTAAATGGGTTTTATCTGGGTATGGTCAATTTACACCTACTATGTTTGTTGCTCCAGATCACCCAGAAACCGAACTTGCGCCACTTTTAGAGTGGTCTAGATATCTTCCTAATACATTTATCTACCCGTCTGACCCATTTTTGGGCGTTTAAAGTGGAGATGCCATACCCTCCGAGACAGCGCTAAATGGGTATTGTCTGGGTATGGTCAATTTACACCTACTGTGTTTGTTGCTCCAGATCACCCAGAAATCGATTTTGCGCCACTTTTAGAGTGGTCTAGATATCTTCCTAATACATTTATCTACATGTCTGACCCATTTGTGGGCGTTTAAAGTGGAGATGCCATACCCTTCGAGACAGCGCTAAATGGGTATTATCTGGGTATGGTCAATTTACACCTACTGTGTTGCTCCAGATCACCCAGAAATCGAACTTGCGCCACTTTTAGAGTGGTGTAGATATCTTCTTAATACATTTATCTACCTGTCTGACCCATTTTTGGGCGTTTAAAGTGGAGATGCCATACCCTCCGAGACAGCGCTAAATGGGTAGTATATGGGTATGGTCAATTTACACTTACTGTGTTTGTTGCTCCAGATCACCCAGAAATCGAACTTGCGCCACTTTTAGAGTGGTCTAGGTATCTTGCTAATACATTTATCTACCTGTCTGACCCATTTTTGGGCGTTTAAAGTGGAGATGCCATACCCTCCGAGACAGCGCTAAATGGGAATTACCCGGGTATGTTCAATTTACACCTACTATGTTTGTTGCTCAAGACCACCCAGAAATCGAACTTGCGTCACTTTTAGAGTGGTCGACATATCTTCCTAATACATTTATCTACCTGTCTGACCCATTTTTGGGCGTTTAAAGTGGAGATGCCATACCCTCCGAGACAGCGCTAAATGGGTATTATCTGGGTAGGTTCAATTTACACCTACTGTGTTTGTTGCCCCAGATCACCCAGAAATCGAACTTGCGCCACTTTTAGAGTGGTGTAGATATTTTCCTAATACATTTATCTACCTGTCTGACCCAGTTTTGGGCGTTTAAAGTGGAGATGCCATGCCCTCCGAGACAGCGCTAAATGGGTATTATCTGGGTATGGTCAATTTACACCTACTGTGTTTGTTGCTCAATATCACCCAGAAATCGAACTTGCGCCACTTTTAGAGTGGTCTAGATATCTTGCTAATACAATTATCTACCTGTCTGACCCATTTTTGGGCGTTTAAAGTGGAGATGCCATACCCTCCGAGACAGCGCTAAATGGGTATTATCCGGGTATGTTCAATTTACACATAGTGTGTTTGTTGCTCCAGACCACCTAGAAATCGAACTTGCGCCACTTTTAGAGTGGTCTACATATCTTCCTAATACATTTATCTACCTGTCTGACCCATTTTTGGGCGTTTAAAGTGCAGATGCCATACCCTCCGAGACAGCGCTAAATGGGTATTATCTGTGTATGGTCAATTTACACCTACTGTGTTTGTTGCTCCAGATCACCCAGAAATCGAACTTGCGCGACTTTTAGAGTGGTGTAGATATCTTCCTAATACATTTATCTACCTGTCTGACCCATTTTTGGGCGTTTAAAGTGCAGATGCCATACCCTCCGAGACAGCGCTAAATGGGTATTATCTGGGTATGGTCAATTTACACCTACTGTGTTTGTTGCTCCAGATCACCCAGAAATCGAACTTGCGCGACTTTTAGAGTGGTGTAGATATCTTCCTAATACATTTATCTACCTGTTTGACCCATTTTTGGGCGTTTAAAGTGCAGATGCCATACCCTCCGAGACAGCGCTAAATGGGTATTATCTGGGTATGGTCAATTTACACCTACTGTGTTTGTTGCTCCATATCACCCAGAAATCGAACTTGGGCCACTTTTAGAGTGGTGTAGATATTTTTCTAATACATTTATCTAGCTGTCTGATCCATTTTTGGGCGTTTAAAGTGGAGATGCCATACCCTCCGAGACAGCGCTAAATGGGTATTATCTGGGTATGGTTAATTTACACCTACTGTGTTTGTTGCTCCAGGTCACCCAGAAATCGAACTTGCGCCACTTTTAGAGTGGTCTAGATATCTTCCTAATACATTTATCTACCTGTCTGACTCATTTTTGGGCGTTTAAAGTGGAGATACCATACCCTCCGAGACAGCGCTAAATGGGTATTATCTGTGTATGGTCAATTTACACCTACTGTGTTTGTTGCTCCAGATCACCCAGAAATCGAACTTGCGCGACTTTTAGAGTGGTGTAGATATCTTCCTAATACATTTATCTACCTGTCTGACCCATTTTTGGGCGTTTAAAGTGGAGATGCCATACCCTCCGAGACAGCGCTAAATGGGTATTATCTGGGTATGGTCAATTTACACCTACTGTGTTTGTTGCTCCAGATCACCCAGAAATCGAACTTGCGCCACTTTTAGAGTGGTCTAGATATCTTGCTAATACATTTATCTACCTGTCTGTCCCATTTGTGGGCGTTTAAAGTGGAGATGCCATACCCTCCGAGACAGCGCTAAATGGGTATTATCTGGGTATTGTCAATTTACACCTACTGTGTTTGTTGCCCCAGATCACCCAGAAATCGAACTTGCGCCACTTTTAGAGTGGTCTACATATCTTCCTAATACATTTATCTACCTGTCTGAGCTATTTTTGGGCGTTTAAAGTGGAGATGCCATACCCTCCGAGACAGCGCTAAATGGGTATTATCTGGGTATGGTCAATTTACACCTACTGTGTTTGTTGCTCCATATCACCCAGAAATCGAACTTGGGCCACTTTTAGAGTGGTGTAGATATTTTCCTAATACATTTATCTAGCTGTCTGATCCATTTTTGGGCGTTTAAAGTGGAGATGCCATACCCTCCGAGACAGCGCTAAATGGGTATTATCTGGGTATGGTTAATTTACACCTGCTGTGTTTGTTGCTCCAGGTCACCCAGAAATCGAACTTGCGCCACTTTTAGAGTGGTCTAGATATCTTCCTAATACATTTATCTACCTGTCTGACTCATTTTTGGGCGTTTAAAGTGGAGATACCATACCCTCCGAGACAGCGCTAAATGGGTGTTATCTGGGTATGGTCAATTTACTCCTACTGTGTTTGTTGCCCCAGATCACCCAGAAATCGAACTTGCGCCACTTTTAGAGTGGTCTAGATATCTTTATAATACATTTATCTACCTGTCTGACCCATTTTAGGGCGTTTAAAGTGGAGATGCCATACCCTCCGAGACAGCACCAAATGGGTACTATCTGGGTATGGTCAATTTACACCTACTGTGTTTGTTGCTCCATATCACCCAGAAATCGAACTTGCGCCACTTTTAGAGTGGTCTAGATATCTTCCTAATACATTTATCTACCAGTCTGATCCATTTTTGGGCGTTTAAAGTGGAGATCCCATACCCTCCTAGACAGCGCTAAATGGGTATTATCTGGGTATGGTTAATTTACACCTACTGTGTTTGTTGCTCCAGGTCACCCAGAAATCGAACTTGCGCCACTTTTAGAGTGGTCTAGATATCTTCCTAATACATTTATCTACCTGTCTGACTCATTTTTGGGCGTTTAAAGTGGAGATACCATACCTTCCGAGACAGCGCTAAATGGGTGTTATCTGGGTATGGTCAATTTACACCTGCTGTGTTTGTTGCTCCAGAACACCCAGAAATCGAACTTGGGCCACTTTTAGAGTGGTCTAGATATCTTCCTAATACATTTATCTACCCGTCTGACCCATTTTTGGGCGTTTAAAGTGGATATGCCATACCCTCCGAGACAGCGCTAAATGGGTATTATCTGGGTATGGTCAATTTACATCTACTGTGTTTGTTGCTCCAGATCAACCAGAAATCGAACTTGCGCCACTTTTAGAGTGGTCTAGATATCTTCCTAATACATTTATCTACCTGTCTGACGCATTTTTTAGCGTTTAAAGTGGAGATGCCATACCTCCGAGACAGCGCTAAATGGGTTTTATCTGGGTATGGTCAATTTACACCTACTATGTTTGTTGCTCCAGATCACCCAGAAATCGAACTTGCGCCACTTTTAGAGTGGTCTAGGTATCTTCCTAATACATTTATCTACCTGTCTGACCCATTTTTGGGCGTTTAAAGTGGAGATGCCATACCCTCCGAGACAGCGCTAAATGGGTATTATCTGGGTAGGTTCAATTTACACCTACTGTGTTTGTTGCTCCAGATCACCCAGAAATCGAACTTGGGCCACTTTTAGAGTGGTGTAGATATTTTCCTAATACATTTATCTACCTGTCTGACCCAGTTTTGGGCGTTTAAAGTGGAGATGCCATGCCCTCCGAGACAGCGCTAAATGGGTATTATCTGGGTATGGTCAATTTACACCTACTGTGTTTGTTGCTCCATATCACCCAGAAGTCGAACTTGCGCCACTTTTAGAGTGGTCTAGATATCTTGCTAATACAATTATCTACCTGTCTGACCCATTTTTGGGCGTTTAAAGTGGAGATGCCATACCCTCCGAGACAGCGCTAAATGGGTATTATCCGGGTATGTTCAATTTACACCTAGTGTGTTTGTTGCTCCAGACCACCTAGAAATCGAACTTGCGCCACTTTTAGAGTGGTCTACATATCTTCCTAATACATTTATCTACCTGTCTGACCCATTTTTGGGCGTTTAAAGTGCAGATGCCATACCCTCCGAGACAGCGCTAAATGGGTATTATCTGTGTATGGTCAATTTACACCTACTGTGTTTGTTGCTCCAGATCACCCAGAAATCGAACTTGCGTGACTTTTAGAGTGGTGTAGATATCTTCCTAATACATTTATCTACCTGTCTGACGCATTTTTGGGCGTTTAAAGTGCAGATGCCATACCCTCCGAGACAGCGCTAAATGGGTATTATCTGGGTATGGTCAATTTACACCTACTGTGTTTGTTGCCCCAGATCACCCAGAAATCGAACTTGCGCCACTTTTAGAGTGGTCTAGATATCTTCCTAATACATTTATCTACCTGTCTGAGCTATTTTTGGGCGTTTAAAGTGGAGATGCCATACCCTCCGAGACAGCGATAAATGGGTATTATCTGGGTATGGTCAATTTTCACCTACTGTGTTTGTTGCTCCATATCACCCAGAAATCGAACTTGGGCCACTTTTAGAGTGGTGTAGATATTTTCCTAATACATTTATCTAGCTGTCTGATCCATTTTTGGGCGTTTAAAGTGGAGATGCCGTTCATGTCCCCAGCGAGTGACCCAGCCTGGCTTGTATTTAACGACTAAAAACTCAACGGTTATTCCCACGGGCCCTTTTAGAAAGAGTAAGAGGGTTATCCCTCGGTCTATTTATATATTTATATCTATTTAGATATAAATAGACCGAGGTGGAATCCACTCACTCTTTCCGACAATCCTCATGAGTATTCCCCTTATCGCATGGCATATTTCAGATATAGCCAGGTCAATTTTACACACACATATATATATATATATATATATATGTTAGGGTAGGGCAATGCGTGCCTATCTTCCGCGACACGTCGGTTAGCTGAAAGGAGTACGTTCTTCGTCCCGAGAATTATTTATCGCCGTATACCACAAGCTAAATGGGAGGTTTATGTTTTTGCTTTGTGTGCGCCCTACATGTTATTGATACTAAGAAGCTAAGAAGCACAGAAGTTTGATACTGAATAAATCCGACTTGAGACTCATACTTATGGAGTGACTGTAGTTTTCTCGGTAGAATGCATACCAATACCAATCAGCTGACGGCCAGTGTAACGTGCACACCAATTAGTCATACTGATGCCAGTCTGCTGAGGGGCGGTGTAACAGGCACACTGATTGGTCATACCAATACCTATCAGCTGAGGGTCAGTGTAACGTGCACACCAATTAGTCATACTAATGTCAGTCTGCTGAATGGCAGTGTAACAGGCATACTGATTGGTCATACCAATCTGCTGAGGGTCAGTGTAACGTGCACATCAATTTGTCATACTAATGTCAGTCTGTTGAGGGGCAGTGTAACAGGCACACGGGTTGACCATACCAATACCAATCTGCTGGGGGTCAGTGTAACAGGCACACCGACTGGTCATAACAATACGGGTCTGCTAAGGGTCAGTGTAACAGGCACATCGATTGGTCATACTAATACCAGTCTGCTAAGGGTCAGTGTAACTGGCACAGGGATTTATCAAACATCAAATCATTAAGCCCCCAGTACATCTTCACGGATCAAGGCAAATTTTAAATCCTCAATAGAAGGTTTATCTACCTTACTACCTTACACCGACCATGGTCAAACAGTCAAGCGCGCATGCTGGCGGACGGCCGGGGCCAAAATCAGTGTCCATGAGACGAAATGACTTTCATTTACACCGCTAAATATGGCGGGACTTTGTGACGCATGCGGTTCTGAATGACTGGGTGCCAAGTGACGTACACTGGTGGCCTGACCGCAGCGTCTGACCCCAGTGAAATCTGTTCAGTACAGATCAAAGTGAACCACTTGATTGGCTCATCAGTGGGTTAGTACGTTCGGCAAGGCCTTTTGTCAGAGCTCATGACGGTAAAAGAGAAAAGTGAGGGGAGGCCCTGATAGCCAGGTGGGTTTACTATGACAATTTTCGAGGCTACAAAGAATTCACATGTTCACAGGGAGTTATATTTACAATCGTATATACATGACATAGTTCATACATCGGGACACGTTTATTCATTTACCAACTCTAATTGATATACTACATGTTCATGATGTTGTAGTATATTTTTCTTGGATTTCTACGTATTTGTCCACTGATTCTAACAATAACTGACATACACACACACACACACACACACCAGAACACACATATTGTTCCCCTACGAGCCAATGAACTGAAAACCAATCTAATATTTTCAAAGTCATCCTATCTGCCGATATATATTACATCGAATTGTTATTTTGGTTCAAGCCGTCATTTATTTTGCTATATATTTACCAATGCCCTGAAGGGTTGGATCGGTATCGACTTATTAAGGATGTCCGCTGGTGGTTTTTGACTTCGGCAGCCATTTTGCCTGTTTTTCCATTGGGTTATCTCCCTTCCCTAGGTTAAGAGATGGGGATTTCCTTTAAAAGCCTTCTAGCCGAGAATTTTGCACACCAACATCCATCCAATTTGCTAAATTTTGATAGACATTGTGATTATCTGCAAACAGTTAGAATATAAGAAAAAGTTAAATACTATTTATATGAATTTTTCATGAATATGCTTCAAAACTAGGGCTATTCCCTATGCTTTCTAGGTTATCAAATTGAGCATAGGGCAGTCCACTTAATGTTGCCTACAGCTAAAAAATGCACACCAACCTATATTTTTTTCTTTGTTTTTCCTCATATTACACAATTATGAATGCAACAACACACATTATTCAAAAAGTTAATTACTTTGATTTACCACCAGCGGACATCCTTAATGTTATGATTTTTCCAGCCAGTTTCGTTCGAATATCAAGTTTGCAAATTTTGAAACGAACAAATCATAGCAATCTGAAACTGTACAAATCTGTTATCTAGATTTTTACTGGTCAATGTTATTGTAAAACGGGACAGATCTTTCATCCAGATAGTTGTCGGTTAATATCGATGTAAAACTGGACAAATCTGTTATCCAGGCTGTTTTCGGTCAATATCGATGTAAAACTGCACAAATCAGTTACCGTATCCAGGCTGTTGTTGGTCAAAATTAATGTTAACCTGTACAAATCTGTTATCCAGGCTGTTGTCAGTCAATATCGATGTAAAACTGGACAAATCTGTTATCCAGGCTGTTGTCGGTCAATATCGATGTAAAACTGGACAAATCTGTTATCCAGGCTTTTGTCGGTCAATATCGATGTAAAGCTGCACAAATTAGTTACCGTATCCAGGCTGTTGTCTGTCAAAATTAATGTACAAATCTTTTATCCAGGCTGTTGTCGGCCAATATTAATGTAAAACTGGACAAATGTGTTATCCAGGTTGTTGTCGATCAATATCGATGTAAAACTGGACAAATCTTTTATCCAGGCTGTTGTCGGTCAATAACGATGTAAAACTGCACAAATCAGTTACCGTATACAGGCTGTTGTCGGTCAAAATTAATGTAGAACTGTACAAATCTGTTGTCCAATCTGTTGTCGGTCAATATTGATGTAAAACTGCACAAATCTGTTATCCTGGCTGTTGTCAGTCAATATCGATGTAAAACTGCACAAATCAGTCAATATTAATGTAAAAATGTACAAATCTGTTATCCAGATTATTGTCGGTCAATATTAATTTAAAACTGTACAAATTTGTTTTCCAGGCTGTTGTCGATCAATATTAATGTAAACTGTACAAATATGTTATCCAGGCTTTTTGTCGGTCAATATTGATGTAGAACTGTACAAATGTATTATTCAGACTTTTGTCGGTCAGTATTAATGTAAAACTGTGCAAATCTGTTATCCAGGCTGTGTCGGTCATTATTAATGTAAAACTGTGCAAATCTGTTATCCAGGCTGTTATCGGTCAATATTGATGTAAAACTGGACAAATCTGTTATCCAGGCTGTTATCGGTCAATATTGATGTAAAACTGTATAAATCTGTTATCCAGGCTGTTGTCGGTCAATATTGATGTGAAACTGGACAAGTCTGTTATTCACACTGTTGTCGGTGAATATTAATGCAAAGCTGGACGATTCAGTTATCCAGGTTTGTTGTCAGTCAATATTAATGTAAAACTGGACAAATCAGTTATCCAGGCTGCTGTCGGTTAATATTAATGTAAAACTGATGTAGGTCAATATCAATGTAATACTCTACAAATTTGTTATTCTTGAAAAAAAAAATAGTATACAGATGGTCTTATAACTCCGTAGGCAATATATTTGATGATCAATAAAACATGCCAATATTACGGAGCCGTAAAAGCGACATGCACAAAATTTTTTTTATCTCGGACCCCAACTTATTATCTCGGAATCCCGAGATAATTATCTCGGGCCCCGACTTATTATCTCGGGATCCCGTGATATTATCTCGGGCCCCGACTTAATTATCTCGGGCCCCAATTTATTATCTCGGGATCCGGAGATAATTATCTCGGGCCCCGACTTATTATCTCGGGATCCCGAGATAATTATCTCGGGCCCCGACTTATTTATCTCGGGGCCCGAGATAATTGACCAGTGGAATTGAAGGATCATTCCGCCATTTTATCGACTGTTCTGTTACGTCCCTGAAGCTATTTATTTATTCCTTATTCCCGTTTCGATATTCTAAATCGCGCTATGTAAAAGTTGTAACCTTCATGAAAATCGATATAGTTCGACAACCATGATGTCTTTCATAACACGAATGGAATCATGATTTGCCCAATAATTTTTCCTCGCTATGAAAATAATTGTCAGTAGAATACTTCAAAATATATGCCGTTAAGATCATGTCTAAAGGATCGTAGTAAAATCGGTGTACATTCCACAATATTTGCCAGCTACTTCTAGAGTGGTCTAGATATCTTCCAAATAGATTTATCTATCTTTCGGACCCATTTGTTGGTGTTTGAAGCGGGACCGCCATGCCCTCATCCTCGCGAGCCAGTGTATCGATCGATCTCATCATCTGTTAGGATCGATACACTGCCTTGGTTAGCTACCTATACTAGTTCTGGATATAAATAGATGAAGGGGTTTCCTCTAAATCAAACCAATCAGTGAACGCGCTAAGCTAGGTGATTATGCCAATCCGCTGCGAGGTATGAGATGTGACAGGTTTGGATTTCATTGCGAGCCTACTTTGATGTTTGTATGTAATAGACATCGAAAGTCAAAGCCAAAACCGTAGGGGTCCGTGTAACCTTGCACAGTTCAATTTTCGTTTTTCGTTTTTGGTTTCTCAAAATCAAAAATTGAAATTTGACCGTCTATTTTCAATTTTCGTTTTTTGTTTCTGTAATCTCAAAATCAAAAATTGAAATTTGACCGTCAATTTTTAATTTTTGATTTTGGGATTACAAAAACAAAAAACCAAAATTAAAATTTGACGGTCAATTTCAATTTTCGTTTTTCGTTTTGCTTCACACAAAAATGGAAATCAAATATTGAAAATTGTCCGTTTTTCCTTTTTTTGATTTTAACTTTGACGTATCAAACGTAACTTCGCACCTGGAAGGGTTATGATGTCACTTCCGGTACGACGAGTGGAATAGAAAACGCAAATCGTGTCGTAAAAGAGGTGTGGCGCATGCGAGGCATGTGAGTAGTATACAAAGCGTGAATTGATAGAATTCCCCTCCTCTGCGCATGCGCAGAACCTTGTGTGACGTCATAAGTGTATGGGCATTGAGGGGTTATTGGGGGGTTATTGGGGAGGTGTGCAAAATTGTGGGAGGTGGGTACAAGATGGCCGCCATGTGGGAGGTGGGTACAAGATGGCCGCCAAGATGTGGGAGGTGGGTACAAGATGGCCGCCAAGATGTGGGAGGTGGGTACAAGATGGCCGCGATCAATGAGTGCATAGAAAAAAAAAAGTTCCGGCAAAAAAAAAAAAAAAATGTATTCATCCGCGGTGATGCGGTTTGGCCGTGGTTTTGGCGGTAATTCGGTCTCGGGAAAAAGCTTCCGCGGAGAAAAAGTAGTCCCTAGATAAAATGGTCCGATTGGGTCGAGTGAGGTATCAAAGTGAAGCTTAGGTGAAGGGGCATCTAATGGGCTAGGTGTGGGGTTGAAATATCGGCCTTCTGCGCATGCGCGGTGACCGAAGGGTATGAAAATAGCCTTTTTGGAGCTAGGGGCTAAATCTCTATATACACACAGGATTTATTTTGGTTTTCCCCATTCATTAATTTAATATGACAGTCCAAGGGTATAATGGATTTTATAAAAATTTTTAAACCCCGGTATGAGGGGAAAAATTTTATTTCATAAAAGTTGGGAATAGCCAATGAATTTCAAGTCGTTTCCAGAGTACGTGTCTCATTCCCGTTTTGATTTTGGATGTTCATTTGAACATCATGGAGATGTAAAATACCCATTAATTTAATATTACACAGTGCCAAGATAATCCCGGTATGCAAGATGAGGTATCAAATTGAAGGTGACGTGAAGGAGCATCTGATGGACTGGTGTGGGTTGAACTAACAGCATTCTGCGCATGCGCAATCTTCAAAATATCCTTTTTTGGGTTAGAGGCGCCCCTAGTGGTCCAATGGAGACGAGTGAGGTATCAATGTGAAGCATTTCACGTCAGCTTGAATTTGATACCTCACTCGACCCACTACCTCCAAAATAAAAAAATCTTCATACACAAGGTGTTGATATCGATCTGCAAAATAGCCTTTTTTGGAGCTAGGAGAGCCCCTAGTGGTCCGATGGAGCCGAGTGAGGTATCAATGTGAAGGTGAGATGAAGGGCCATCTGATGGACTGGTGTGGGTTGAACTAGTGTCGAAAACTGGTCCTTGTATGGGTCCTGCTAGACGTTTTGACGCCATGATATAGACCGGAGAGAGAGAGAGAGAGAAAACAACAACAACAAGGATGACACATGAGGGAACAACAACAACAACAAGTTTTTTTCATATAGTTTATTTTCCCCTCCATCATAACATACCCACGCTGGGGGAGCCGCGTTGGGTATGTTTACAATTCAAGAAAGACTCTTGTCCAAACAGAGACCGCCATTTGCATCTGTCCTATTCGTTCCTGTCCGTTAGATGTATTCTTGTCCAATCAGAAGTCGCCATTTCAGAGAGTTCCTTCTTCGGTCATGTTCATTCTGAACCGTTTATTCTAATCATCGTCGGCCAGGCCTGGATAGTCTTCGGGCAGCGTGTCCTGCAACAGTTGTTTGCGCATTCTGATCGCATTTTCAGGGCCTCGGTGGGTGGTAAACCCATATCCTCTTCCAAGTGACGCTTGGTCTTCATGATGGACCTGTGCGTGGGGTCCCCTTTCATTTCAAGCGGTAGTAAGGTATACTGTTCATAGATCGCCATGGCTGTTTTCCTGATGCGGGGCGCATTTGGGTGTACGTCTG
>JAVTVY010048500.1:0-22422 GCA_036873755.1 Hanleya hanleyi | reverse complement strand
TGACGCATCCAACTGATGGCAGTGGTGGATCAGCTTGGTAAGGAAAAACGTAACATTGGTCAAATTTCTCTCTCTCACTGTCCACTTTTGGTGTTGGGTCGTTGTTGTTGGGCCCATCCTGCCATCCAATTGTTCCACTTGGTCCAGCATCACTTGAAGTGACCTCCGGTCATTGATGGTAAACGGTTGGTCGTACACTGGGTGGATGGCACTGAAATAGCGCAATTCACCCGTCACCTTATGGCATAAGATGTACCCAAATGCTACATTTAATGTGAAGGCCGTAGGTTGGCCATTGAAGATGGTTTCCACGTAGCTGCGTAGACGGGTGAGCTTGGTCAGTGGGAAATTGTAGATATCTTGAATAGGGCGATGACGGTGGAAACAGTGCCGTGTCATGGTCCAATGGCGCCGAGAGATGTCACTCTCTGAATGATATTCGGGTAAGAGATCGCTAGGAACATTTATGGGCTCGTCCAGAAAATGTTCGATGTATGACGTATGACTCGAAACGGTAACGGTGGGGTCCGGCTGGAAATCCAGGCTCTTCCCAACTGTGGGTATAGGCGGGCTCTCCGTCATCGCATCACCAGTGGCGTTCGTCTCCCCGGGCTTATCTTCACTGGGTCTGACCTTCCGAGGCTCCTCTTCAGTAGAAAGTTGTCCCCAAAACCGTGGAGACGGGACATGAATCAAACGCTGATGCAGTCTTAACTGACTGCGTCGTTTGAAGAGTTCACCACAATCCTTACATTGTTCCGTCGCGCCCTCGTGGACTGAGCGTTCGTGGCGCAGTAAATGATCCTCCCGATTAAATGACCGTGCGCAGGTTATACAAGTATGTCGTGCACTGTTGTGGATGGAGGCCTCGTGGCGTCGTAAATCTTCTGGGCGAGTAAATGACTTCTGGCAAGTTGTGCAAGTGAACATCTTGGTGGTTGACAGAGTGTCTGATGAAACGGCAAGGCCGCTTCCCTTTTATAGCACGCTAGCTGTTGATCTATTTTTAGCACACTCAGTTCAACTACCTACCGGATGTAGACTATTTCTAATCGTCATCGGGCAGGCCAGGATACCGTTGAGGAAACATATCCTCAGATAGTTGTTTGTGCATTCTGAGTATCTATCAGTGCATGGGTGAATACTTTCATCCGATGGGGGTGGTGTGTCAGTTTAACCACGAAGAACGTAACATTGGTGACCCTCTCCACTATCCACTTGGTGTTGGGACGCTGTTCATAGGCCCATTCTAAGGGATCCACAGTGTCCAGTTGGGCCAGCATCGGCTCTAGCGACGCCCGATTGGTGATTGTGAAAGGATGGTCGTACACTGGGTTGATGGCACTGGAATAGAAATAGCACAATTCACGCGTCATCTTATGGCATAAGATGTACCCAAATGCTATATTTAATGTTAAGGACGTAGGTTGGTCATTGAAGATGGCTTCCACGTAGCTGCGTTGACGGGCGAGGTCGGTCAGTCGGAAATTGTACAAGTTCAATATAGGCCGATGACGGTGGAAGCAGTGTCGGATCATGGACCAATGGCGTCGATACATCTCACTCACTGGATGATCTTCGGGTAAGAGATCGCTGGGAACATCCACCGCATCTTCCAGCAAATGTTCGTTGTTGTCAGGCGTATGACTGGAAACAGTAATGCTAGGGACCGGCTGGATATCTAGGCTCTTCTGAGTTGTGGGTATAGGCGGGCTCTCCGTGATCGCATCACCAGTGGCATTCTCCTCCCCGGGTTCATCTTCAGTGGATCTGTCCCTCCTGGGTGCCTCTTTAGTGGAAAGTTGTCCTTCATGCCGTGGTGACGGACCATGAATCAAACGCTCATGCCGTCTTAACTGACTGGGTCGTTTGAAGAGTTGACCACATTCTTCGCATGGACGCTTGGGTGGCCCATGAATTGAACGTTCATGGCGCTGTAAATGATCTGGGCGCTGAAACGACAGTGTATGCCTACATATCGTACAGCTATACCGGGCGGTTCCATCGTGCTTGGTAGCCTCATGGCGGCGCAAGTCGTGCCGGCGAGTGAATGATTTCGAGCACGCAGTACAAGTGAACATCTTGGTGGTTGACAGTGTCTGATGAAACGGCCAGGCCGTTTCCTTTTTATAGCAAGCTAGCTGTTGATCTATTTTTAGCACAATCAGTTCAACTTGGACGTCAGCGACAAGAACCCCGATGTAGGCGTGTGTGTATGTGTGTGCTTGCGAGTGTGTTTCTTGGATCGGAGCTCTTGGAGCTCAAAGCCTGTGGAGCTCAGAGCTCGGAAGTGACATTTACATATGACCTTTGTGAGATCACTTCCGCTTCCGTTCACGTGACCGGAACTGACCTTTGACCCCGGCGCGCGCGGTGTAAAGGTTTCCACTTGCGCCGCCATGAGGCTACCAAGCACGATGGAACCGCCCGGTATAGCTGTACGATATGTAGGCCTACACTGTCGTTTCAGCGCCCAGATCATTTACAGCGCCATGAACGTTCAATTCATGGGCCACCCAAGCGTCCATGCGAAGAATGCGGTCAACTCTTCAGACGACCCAGTCAGTTAAAACGGCATGAGCGTTTGATTCATGGTCCGTCACCACGGCATGAGGGACAACTTTCCACTAAAGAGGCACCCAGAGGGACAGATCCACTGAAGATGAACCCGGGGAGAAGAATGCCACTGGTGATGCGATCACGGAGAGCCCGCCTATACCCACAGCTCAGAAGAGCCTAGATATCCAGCCGGTCTCTAGCATTACTGTTTCCAGTCATACGCCTGACAACAACGAACATTTTCTGGAAGATGCGGTGGATGTTCCCAGCGATCTCTTACCCGAAGATCATCCAGTGAGTGAGATGTATCGACGCCATTGGTCCATGATCCGGCATTGCTTCCACCGTCATCGCCCTATATTGAACTTGTACAATTTCCGACTGACCGACCTCGCCCGTCAACGCAGCTACGTGGAAGCCATCTTCAATGACCAACCTACGTCCTTCACATTAAATGTAGCATTTGGGTGCATCTTATGCCATAAGATGACGCGTGAATTGTGCTATTTCTATTCCAGTGCCATCAACCCAGTGTACGACCATCCTTTCACAATCACCAATCGGGCGTCCCTAGAGACGATGCTGGCCCAACTGGACACTGTGGATCCCTTGGAATGGGCCTATGAACAGCGTCCCAACACCGAGTGGATAGTGGAGAGGGTCACCAATGTTACGTTCTTCGTGGTTAAACTGACCCACCACCCCCATCGGATGAAAGTATTCACCCACGCACTGATAGATACTCAGAATGCACAAACAACTATCTGAGGATATGTTTCCTCAACGGTATCCTGGCCTGCCCGATGACGATTAGAAACAGTCTCCATCCGGTAGGTAGTTGAACTGAGTGTGCTAAAAATAGATCAACAGCTAGCGTGCTATAAAAGGGAAGCGGCCTTGCCGTCTCATCAGACACTCTGTCAACCACCAAGATGTTCACTTGCACAACTTGCCAGAAGTCATTTACTCGCCTAGAAGATTTACGACGCCACGAGGCCTCCATCCACAACGGTGCACGACATACTTGTATAACCTGCGCACGGTCATTTAATCGGGAGGATCATTTACTGCGCCACGAACGCTCAGTCCACGAGGGCGCGACGGAACAATGTAAGGATTGTGGTGAACTCTTCAAACGAAGCAGTTAGTTAAGACGGCATCAGCGTTTGATTCATGTCCCGTCTCCACGGTTTTGGCGACAACTTCCTACTGAAGAGGAGCCGCGGAAGGTCAGACCCAGTGAAGATAAGCCCGGGAAGACGAACGCCACTGGTGATGCGATGACGGAGAGCCTGCCTATACCCACAGTTGGGAAGAGCCTGGATTTCCAGCCAGACCCCACCGTTACGGTTTCGAGTCATACGTCATACATCGAACATTTTCTGGACGAGCCCATAAATGTTCCTAGCGATCTCTTACCCGAATATCATCCAGAGAGTGACATTTCTCGGCGCCATTGGACCATGACACGGCACTGTTTCCACCGTCATCGCCCTATTCAAGATATCTACAATTTTCCACTGACCAAGCTCACCCGTCTACGCAGCTACGTGGAAACCATCTTCAATGACCAACCTACGGCCTTCACATTAAATGTAGCATTTGGGTACATCTTATGCCATAAGGTGACGGGTGAATTGCGCTATTTCTATTCCAGTGCCATCCACCCAGTGTACGACCAACCGTTTATCATCAATGACCGGAGGTCACTAGAGATGATGCTGGACCAAGTGGAACAATTGGATGTCTTGGGATGGGCCCAACAACAGCGACCCAACACCAAGTGGACAGTGAAGAGGGTGACCAATGTTACGTTTTTCCTTACCAAGCTGATCCACCACTGCCATCGGTTGAATGCATCACTCGTGCACTGATGAATACTCAGAATGCGCAAACAACTATCTGAGGATATGTTGCCTCAACGGTATCCTGGCCTGCCCGCCGATGATTAGAATAAACGGTTCAGAGCGAACATGGTCGAAGATGGAACTTTCTGAAATGGATACTTCTGATTGGACAAGAATACATCTAACGGACAGGAACGAATATGACAGATACAAATGGTGGCCTCTGATTGGGCAAGAGTCTTTTTGAGTTGTAAACATGCCCAACGCGGCTCCCCCAGCGTGGGTATGATGTAACATTGGGGAAAATAAACTATATGAAAAAACTTCTTGTTGTTGTTGTTCTCTCATGTGTCATCCTTGTTGTTGCTGTTGTTCTCTCTCTGGTCTATATCATGGCGTCAAGGCGTTATGTAAGAGCGTTAAGGCGTAACGACGGGCGTCACTGCATTTCGATGAATTGGTGTCAATTCCATGGAATATCTAGAAAATCAGAACTTCTGAGCTATTTCACCAGGCGTTGAAGCGTTAAGCTTGGCGTTGGCGGGCGTTGCTTACAATATGACACCTGATACGACGCATTCGGACCAAGATTGGAGAACAACACAAAGTATTGGTAGTTCAAGGCAATATCTCTGGACGCCTTCCCTTGAGGAAAGAGATTCTGGATCAAATAGATGACGGACAGATTCTGATGATGGGATCCTTTCCACATACCCCCAAAAATGCCTGTTTTCTCTACTACGGCCAGGCTGCGCATGCGCAGATTGACGCGACTTGCACTTAAAACACGCCATTCTGACTCTACCCCACACAAGCTTCACATTGATACCTCACACGACCCATTCGAACCGTGAATAGCCCATCTCTACCCCCAAACACACACCCACATACCCCCAAAATGCCTGCTTTCTATACTACTGCCAGGCTGCGCATGCGCAGACTATTGAACACGGACGAACCATTAGTGTAGTCAAGTGCTCCTCCACGAGAGCTTCAAAATAAGACCTCACTCGACCCCATCGGATCATTAGGGACTCACCTAGACCCCAACACGTCCACCCCGTATGGGCCTATACATCCATAGCCATGCAGTATAGGCCTATGGGCCTACCCAGGGCTCGGTGACTTTTTCCAAAAATTTCACCGTTTCGCTCCGCGACACTTCCTATCATGTTCTAAATGACGAGACGTGAAAAACAAATCCAAACAACCCTACCGCAAATGTATAGAAGTACGTTTCCCAGGGGGACAAACATTGATCCTATACCCTCAGTATGGGACTATATGAGGCTATATCGTACTTTTTCAAAAATTTCACCGATTCGCTCCGGGACACTTCCTATCATGTTCTAAATGACGAGACGTGAAAAACAAATCCAAACAACACCCTACCGCAAATGTATAGAAGTACGTTTCCCAGGGCGACAAGCATTGATCCTATACCCCCAGTATGGGACTATATGGGTCTATATGGGTCTCGGTGACTTTTTTCAAAAATTTCACCGATTCGCTCCGGGACACTTCCTATCATGTTTGTCTTGACGAAACTAAGAAAACGAGACCCCCACAACCTATACCGCAAATGTCGAGAAGTAGGTTTCCCAGGATGGTCCTATACCCCCCATACCCCATAGAGGCATTTTCCCGTAATTTAGGATAAAGTCCGTGTTCCGTATTTTTTCAGGAAAAATTTTACATGCACCCACCCATGCTTGAAATATACTTCACTTTGATACCTCATACAACTCCATCGGCCCATTAGGGGCTCCCCTAGCTCCAAAACGCCTAGCAGGACCCATACAAGGTCCAGTTTTCGACACTAGGTGACAACATCCCGACAAAATGGCCAGTTTTCGACACCGGATGTGCCGCCATCTTCAACATACGTGCCGCCATCTTGGATATGGCCCATAATGCCCCGGGTCAAAATACTCGCTTCTGATTGGCTGAGAGCTCTGTGACGGATTTGAAATACTCGCTTCTGATTGGGCGAGCGCAGAATGATATTCCTACCGCACACCCAACCCATCAGATGCCCCTTCACGAATGCTTCACTTTGATACCTCACTCAACTCCATCGGCCCATTAGGGACTCCCCTAGCTCTCAAAACGTCTATTTTAATACCCTTGGGCCACCGCGCATGCGCGGAATGACGCTATTTCAACCCCACACCCAGCCCATTAGATGCCCCCTCACATAAGCTTCACTTTGATACCTCACTCGACCCCATCGGCCCATTAGTGCCTCCCCTAGCTCCAAAACGTCTATTTCCATACCCTTGGGCCACCGCGCATGCGCAGAATGCCGATCTTTCAACCCCACACCCAGCCCATCAGATGCCCCTTCACGAATGCTTCACTTTGATACCTCAGTCGACCCCATCGGACCATTAGTGGCTCCCCTAGCTCCAACACGGCTATTTTTATACCCTTGCGCCACCGCGCATGCGCAGAATGCCGATATTTCAACCCCACACCCAGTCCATCAGATGCCCCTTCACGAATGCTTCACTTTGATACCTCACTCGACCACATTGGACCATTAGTGGCTCCCCTAGCTCCAAAACGTCTATTTTCATACCCTTTGTCCACCGCGCATGCGCAGAATGACGCTATTTCAACCCACTAGTCGAGTCAGATGCCCCTTCACGAATGCTTCACTTTGATACCTCACTCGACCCCATCGGACCATTATTGGCTTCCCTAGCTCCAAAACGTCTATGTTCATACCCTTGGGCCACTGCGCATGACGCTAGTTCAAACCCACTAGTCCAGTCAGATGCCCCCTCACCTAGGCTTCACTTTGATACCTCATACGACCCCATCGGACCATTAGGGGCTCCCCTAGATCCCGAAACGTCTATTTCCATACCCTTGGGCCACCGCGCATGCGCAGAATGACGCTATTTCAAACCCACTAGTCCAGTCAGATGCCCCCTCACATAGGCTTCACTTTGATACCTCACTCGACCCCACTGGACCAGTAGTAACTCCCCTAGCTCCAACACGGCTATTTCCATACCCTTGGGCCACCGCGCATGCGCAGAATGACGCTAGTTCAACCCAACACCCAGCCCATCAGATGCCCCCTCATATAGGCTTCACATTGATACATCACTCGACCCCACTGGACCAGTAGTAACTCCCCTAGCTCCAAAACGGCTATTTCCATATCCTTGGACCACACGAGTTGTCTCCCTTGCGTCAGTGTGTGCAGATGGCGCTATGATCGACGCCGTGATGTGGAAAAGGCGTCCCCACACCATCCTGGAGCCGCCATTTTGTTTGTTGTTTTCTTGCGGAGATACACGGGACAATAAACGCTCGACCCTAGGGTGGTACAGATGCTAGACTGATCCTATTAACATGGTACAACACCTATAGATTATGTTTATTATTATTATATGGCTTAGAGGTTTTTTTTAGGGTAATGTGAGGGTTTTTTCTCCCCGTGACCTCCCCACCGCCTCGTTTGCTCCCTTGCGCCACCATTTTGACCACCCCACCCCACAGCCGCCATTTTGACCACCCCACCCCACAGCCGCCATTTTGACCACCCCACCCCACAGCCGCCATTTTGAACCACCACCACCCACAGCCCATTTTGAACCACCCACCACCCACAGCCCGCCATTTTGACCACCCCACCACGCCGCCATTTTGACCACCCCACACCCAGCCCATTAGATGCCCCTTCACATAAGCTTCACTTTGATACCTCACTCGACCCCATCGGACCATTTTATCTAGGGACTACTTTTTCTCCGCGGAAGCAGACCGAATCACCGCCAGACATGACCGCATCACCGCGGAGGAATACATCTTTGACCTGGGTCACGTGATATGCAAATTTGGAACTCTCCTGTGCTGGAGGTAGCTTTTTGGTCAGAGGTCAAAATACTCGCTTCTGATTGGACGAGAGCCGCCCCAGTTCCGCCCCAATGTGACGTCATTAAGTAGGTCAATGTGAACCAATTTCAACTTTATATACTACTCATACAATTAGTAAAAGAATTGCAGGAAATATAAACGCGTAAGATTAGCTTTCGCTGGCTCATGCAGTAACACGATTTCGGAAATACTAAAGTTGTAAATTGTAGACGCAGCCCTTCGCATTTTCGGTGACTGATATGTTTTCGGCCAACTTTCCTGATCCATCATATTCATGGAAGTCATTTGCTAACCGTAATTTATAAAAAGAACGAATTCGCCTGTAATATATCTTACGGGTAGATTCTATTCGATATCCGTCGCAATCTTTTGCCGATTCCCATTGTAAATTTTAATAAACATACGTATGTATAAACCGAAGGCTGCTCGAGCCTTTCGAGGATTACTTGAATTATGTGTACATAAAAAATTTAATCGTTCGGAACGGAATCGGGAAATAATTCTTGCATTTAGAACAGTCGAGCGGCTGCACGTATCGGTGCGAACGAGTTCGGCGTTCGGGCTTGTGACACCCTAGCTAAGATTCATAGCGTCTCCTTTCCCTCACCGCTATGCCGACGACAAATACATTTCCCTGGTGGTAACTCGAACATCTCCATGGCGCACTTATTATTACCTTTGCGCCCTATTGGACCTTCATTAACTCGAGAAAAAGGGCCGCCCTGAATAAAAGTACCATAACCGATGTTGTGATCATCATCCCCTGTATACACGAGGTCTATTATGACGGAAATGCCCATCTTCTTGACCCTCGATTTCAGGTGATTTTGAGGCTCCATAGGGATAATTTTAACGTCTGCAATTCATTTTTGACCGACGAATGGCCATTTAGTCTGCCATTTCTGTATTTTTATTCATGGCGGCCCATTTTCTCAAGTTAATGAAGGTCCAATAGGGCGCAAAGGTAATAATAAGTGCGCCATGGGATGTTCGAGTTACCACCAGGGAAATGTATTTGTCGTCGGCATAGCGGTGAGGGAAGGGAGACGCTATGAATCTTAGCTAGTGACACCCTCCCTTAAAGCAATTCATTTAACCGGTATAACGAAATGGTTTACCTTTAAATCCCTCTTCGAGTCAGGATCAGTTCCGCGTGTGCAACAACAACATATACTTACAGGTACCGTACTAATTTGACTTTTATTCGATATCAAAACGATTAGAACGTTATGTTAAGTACGAAATGTGTATCTTGGAAGTCTTCATACTGTTCAAAATTCGCCGTTAACCACTGTCCCGATTTACGACAACTTGTCCCGATTTACGTCAATTTGCCAGCTTACTTCGGTTAGCGTTCCAACAAAAATCACTGCTCGTTGAAAAGAAATTTTAAGACAGTGCAGCACAAGGCATGTTAATAAATCTCATGGGAAGTTAAAATTATTCGTGAGAACAGAGTGCTTCTTTTAAACTACGAATCGCGAAAAGTGTCCCGATTTACGACAAGTGACTGTACCGTGGCTTAAAATGAGAGAGCGAGACAGAGAGAGAGAGAGAGAGAGAGAGAGAGAGAGAGAGAGAACATTTCAATCTGCCAATTTTCGAGATGAAAATTTTTTCTTGACGAAATAGAAATGAACGCGAATCTATATTCTACAAAAACTAGAATATATTAGCGTAGGTGAATTTTTTTAGACTCATTTTAGACTGTTTTGTGCTTTCATCGAAAGTGAGAACACATCTCGAAAAGTGTGTAGTAGTGTCGATATAAATCTTCAACATAGATGTAAAAATAGATACCGTGGCATGAAATTAGAGAGAGCATTTCAGTACACCTCAAAAAAAAAAATGAAACCTGGACGGGTATCCTTCATCTCGAGGGGTCGCAAGTTCGATTCTTGCTTTCATTATGTGAGTGTGTGTTGGACATGTGATTTTAAATTTTATTATCACCAGACTAGCTTGAATGTTTTATGAACGCTAAATATAGGGGAGAAAATGGCAACATTATCGCTAAACCGTAACAGTTGACAGCTGGAAAAGATGTAAAATAGATACCGTCGCATAAAATTAGATAGAGCAGCTCAATACACCTAAACGGTATAGTTCAACCCCACACCCAGCCCATCAGATGCCCCTTTACGAATGCTTCATATTGATACCTCATATGACCCCATAGGACCATTAGGGGCTCCCCTAGCTCCAAAACGTCTATTTCCATACCCTTTGGCCACCGCGCATGCGCAGAATGCCGCTATTTCAACCCCGCCCCCAACCCATTAGATGCCCCCTCACCTAAGCTTCATTTTGATACCTCACTCGACCCCATCGGACCATTTTATCTAGGGACTACTTTTTCTCCGCGGAAGCTTTTTCCCGCGACCGTATTACCGCCAGACATGACCACATCACCGCGGAGGAATACAAAGGTCAAAGGTTAACCGAACTATAGTGGTCAACACTTGGCACACAGCCAAGGCTGATGCAATTCATAACATGTCAGTACATGCCTTGAACTGGTGGCGCCCCCTGTCGGATTCTTTAGGGAAATCACGAGTTACCCCTCAAGTTTAAGTGCAAAGGGGTCAATGCGACCTTTCCCGTGTTTATACTACTACTACTGTTCCACAAAGCGATCTTATTTCTAAACTTAAATTTTCAAACCCTCAAATTTATGATGATCTCAATATGGCTATTTGGTCTTTAGAGTAAGAATCTCGCACTTTGTTGGACATTTCCTGTTAGGAATTAAAGCAGGACTTGGCAATAAGTGATTGAGGCAGCTCAAACTCGGGATAGGAATATGTCTTCGATTAACATGATCAAGCTAAAATAAACTAAAGCTTGACAAATTGTATAAAATCGTTTGTGAAGCTGTGTAATTTTCAACATTCAACTTTGGCTACAAACTTAAAACCAGCAATCTTAATAAATTAATATCCTATCAATGCTCCCCAATCGTATATGTCGCTATGTAGGATCTTACTGATTTCAATTGAATTTTGTGTTCGGAGCGCCCAGCTCATGAATATTTAATAGTCTTATGTCATCACTTGTCATTACGTTCCCTTCAAAGCACTATGAAAGCCTCTCGGGATTGGTCAACACGCGCGTTACTGCAAGCCGGTTAGATCCTGCAAGCGACATATCCAAATGGGGAAGCAGTTAGGATTTAATTTTAATTAGATTGTAAAACCAGGGTCGGGCTGATATAAAAACCAGGTAATAGCTCTGCAATAACCGTACAAATCTATGTAATACTAAGTGTTTTCTTCGTGGTTTAGAGTGGACGGAGCGAGGGTAGATACTTCACGTAGTCTTCGCGCAGTTGAAAAGACTCAAGTCTAGACACATTGTTGTCCCCAGACTTGGCTATTGTATGTATTGTCTCGTGGTACTTACATGGAGTATGAACCGGAGCGAGCGTTTGTCATGAAGAAAACACTTCATATAATCTAGCTGACATAGAGCATTTTTCATTGGCTGATAATTCCACCCACGTGATCTGTCGCGATTTGGCGGCATCTGTAGATTCATTTGCGTACACTTCACCATCCATAAGATGGCTTGCGAATCGTGTGTCTCCATTATCGCGGAGCGATATCCGGTATATTACCGGATTCTGTTCGGCCTTCATCCGGCGGAGAACAGACTGGAGAAATCTGATAAATTACAGGCTTTCATACCACTTCGGAAACAGATATTGCCTGGTCTTACAACAGATATACCAATAACTTTCGTATCATCCAAGAGGTGTGGTGGATCTGTAATTTTGAGCAAGTAGGACATCGCATGATTCGAAAATGGCGAGTTACGTTGGGGTTACGTCGGTAGACTTTAGCTGATTGGCTGATCAAGTCACATGGTATTGATTTCTGGAAATTCCCTCTTACAGTTGCCGAAAGTAGGCTGAAAATGGATACACACGATCCCAGGGTCAGTCTTACCGCGTATAGATGACCGAGATGGTTACAGGTTGCTGTAGATTCAAGTTGTTGCGATACGGATAATCTCGTAATTTTAATCTCCGTCAAAGGCTACATGGCTTGGTGAAGACCGACTGTGCGGATAACACGGTGGGAGGGGAAACAACCCTCTGAGAGAGGAAAGTGCATTCTGGGATGGATGTAACTACGATGTTGGGAGGAGAATGTCAGCTACCGGTGACCAAGGTGAGAAATGATCGCGTGTATTATGATTATTACGGGCGATAATCTTGCCCGATATTTTGCGTTGAAGGCCCATACCAATATAGATTCGGGATACACTTTCATACAATGTATTTCATAATGCATATGACCAAGAGAACGTGTACAACTCGGGCACTACATTTGCCAGAGCGAATCAAACGTGCCATATTGGGCAGAAAAATAGTGATTTAAAGAAACTGAGATCACTGAGAGCTTTAGTTTTCAGGCATATGAAATATATCGATGGTGTAATCATATGCAGAACGTTGTTCAATAGTGGCCTATGTGATTAAACGCTCATTTGTGGGTTTAAATATTTGGCGAATGTAACCCGTTTGCAGGGAGGGTCGCACTATGAATGTAGGCTATTGTAACGCCGATGTCAAGAGTAACAGTCACTTTCGAGAACACTGCTTCGTCGCCTCTCGGTGAATGTTTTTTATGTGAATGTCCAACCAATGAGACCATAAACGTGATGTAAATATATTAAAGTATCATAAGTGAGATGACAGGCTGTATGGGATCATATTTTGTGGAATGATCGCTTTCTGAGAGTGAGTTCTGTGAGATGCATCCCAGAAGATTCCAGTTTCAAAGTGTGTATCACTTGCTCTATATTTCTAGTTCCATGTGAGTTACTGGTATCCCACTGTCATGTAGAAATAATCTTCTACCATGTATTTTCGAGAGAATAAGTCCTGCAAAAAGACCATTTCTAATTCCAGGAACACGCGTTGTCAGGAAGAGAAAATATAGCTTGACACTGAATAGGGTGAAACGGCGGAGAAGAAACACTGGAGAACCTGATAGGATGATAATAGCAACATGCAAATTTTGCAATAAAATTTGTCCAATTGAATAACTCAAAAAACATATTAAACACCGACACCTTCTGATTCGTACATGCTATATTCTAGATCTGAATACTAAGTTCACCTCTATGTTATTTGGGTTCGACGCGGTAGCTTAGATATGATAGCCGCCAGTAGTATATAAAGGTGATTACAGACCCCATTGACCTACTTTTTTCCCCCCCCCGGGTAAAATTTGAGGCGGAACTGGGGCGGGGTTTCCCAGTGGGGGTTTCCCATGACGATCACGTGACCTTTGTACATGTGTAGACTTGTTGGTGTGTGTTGATGTATGGGACCAAGATGGCGGCTGTGGGTGGTGGGACCAAGATGGCGGCTGTGGGAGTGGGACCAAGATGGCGGCTGTGGGTGGTGGGACCAAGATGGCGGCTGTGGGAGTGGGACCAAGATGACGGCTGTGGGTGGTGGGACCAAGATGGCGGCTGTGGGTGGTAGGACCAAGATGGCGGCTGTGGGTGGTGAGACCAAGATGGCGGTTGTGGGAGGTGGGACCAAAATGGCGGCTGTGGGTGGTGGGACCAAGATGGCGGCTGTGGGTGGTGGGACCAAAATGGCGGCTGTGGGAGGTGGGACCAAAATGGCGGCTGTGGGTGGTGGGACCAAAATGGCGGCTGTGGGAGGTGGGACCAAAATGGTGGCTGTGGGTGGTGGGACCAAAATGGCGGCTGTGGGAGTGGGACCAAAATGGCGGCTGTGGGTGGTGGGACCAAAATGGCGGCTGTGGGAGGTGGGACCAAAATGGCGGCTGTGGGAGTGGGACCAAAATGGCGGCTGTGGGAGGTGGGACCAAAATGGCGGCTGTGGGAGGTGGGACCAAAATGGCGGCTGTGGGCGGCTGTGGGTGGTGGGACCAAAATGGCGGACTGTAGAAAAACGTATAAAAGGAGGCGATTTTTAGGGGTGGGGTGTATTCATTGCACTACCTGCCTGACTGACCTGACCTGACCAGCCTGCCTGCCTGCCTGCCTGCCTGCCTGCCTGCCTGCCTGCCTGCCTGCCTCCCCTCTAGCCTGCCTGCCTGCCTGCCTGCCTGCCTCACCTCTAGCCAGCCTGCTTGCCTGCTTGTATGAGCTGTGGAGAACCTTTTAATTTTTTTCATTTTACCAGTGCAAATTCACCAGCCTATTACACCGTTTTTGCCCAGCCTGAGCCCACAGTCATGGAGTCATCCCAGCAAGTGAAGCTTCAAAAGTACCGTGTTCGCCTCATTGATGAGATGCAACTGACCAGTATCACTCAGTAACACCAATCAACACCTTACACGTATGTAATATAAATTATTTTTTAATAATATCTATGCTAGGAAATACCCCCCTCCCCCTTCTCGGAATTTTTCAGCTTAGGTCTTTAGGAGAACGTGTCACAGTGAAAAAAGACATCACAGTTATTTCCCTATATTATGGAAACTTTTAGCGGCCAATTTTAGTATCTATAGGTAGGCATTTATATATTGGCAGAATTTTCTCGTGTAACTCGACCATCCTTCACACGGATCAGCTGTTTTTATGTCAACAAAACACCTCTATTTTTAGTTTCATTCGCGCGATTGCATGGACGTCCACTGCCGGTTTTGGACCATTTATCAATGCAAATTTCACGTATTTTCTCAAAGCAGCTCATGACATATAAAGCTCGAGTAATTCTCCACATATGCAGTGAGTCCTCCGGGATATTTTGCCAGCAACTTGACAAGGAGCACGGAATGGGACACCGTACATTTGTTCTACGTTACACATTCCCGCTACATCATGAAATATCCGTACACCATCACTATATATGCCTACGATCTTACTATTTATAGAGTTTGTCGCTCAAAATCACTCATTGACTTTATCAACAAGAATTACACCATGCCTCGCAAATTGACCCCCATCTTAGAGAACGACCATCAGCTGGCCCTGGCCAAGCAAGGCAATTTACGGTTGGAAATCCACTTTGCACGAGCCCTGGCGACCACCGTCAATGTGATCTGCTACGCCGAGTTTGACAACATCATTCAAGTGGACAAGGCGCGCAACGTGCTGTGTGACTTCTCCACCTAACATGGATACAGACCAGATAACCACCGTGCTGGGGAATGACCCAGAGACACGTATGATGTTTCAAGGGGTGTTCGCCCGAGATGTGTTCCCATTAGACCGTATGTATCCTGCTGCTTACGTTCTCAACACGGACCCGATGGATCGACCCGGTGAACACTGGGTGGCCGTGTACTTGACAGAAGAGCAGGGCGAATACTTTGATCCGTACGGCCTGCCACCCCTCCATCCCGATTTAACAGACTTCATGGATCAAGGCACAGAGACGTGGTGTTGGAACAGTCAAACGTTGCAAAGCCTGGCCAGTAGCGTGTGCGGACAATATTGCTTGTTTTACCTGTACCATCGATGCCGGGGAAGACCCTTATCTACCATCGTACAGATGTTTGACGAGTACCCCAAGGCCGAGGACCGCGATGTACTCGTATATGACTGGGCCGCCCATCATTTCAATGTACAAGCCCCGTTCTGGGCTTAAGTTCTTTCAATGTACACACACGGCTGTTCTGGGCTTAAGTTTACAAGCCCCCTGTTCTGGGCTTCAGTTCTTTCAATGTACAAGCCCCCTGTTCTGGGCTTCAGTTCTTTCAATGTACAAGCCCCTTGTTCTGGGCTTCAGTTTTCACGTGGTTGTTCTCACGTTGTTGTTGTTCACTGAATAAAAAACAAAATGAGATCTCACCAAAAAGCCCTGTCTTGTGTGTTTTATTCATAATGCATCAATGCCCAATGTGGAGATTCATTGAAACTGAAATCAGTGGTGTAGGATGGGGCCAAAATGTATCCCATCAAGGTTAGAATGCAAGAGCACTATAGTAAAAATAGAGAGCCAATGAAATCAGCCCACAGACCAAGTACGTGTATTTGGTCTAGGTTTGGAGCGGGCATTTCATTGAGGTGCGTGTATACGGTGAGTGAAGACTCGTCCAACACGTATAGATTAAGTTTATGACTATAAGTTCTATGTATTCTCCGAACCTTGCCGAAAGGGAAACCTTTTGACCTTTGACCTTTTGACCCGCGCGTGCGCACTGCCGGTGATGACGCGTGCGCGCGCGCTGCGGCCGGAGAACCCGCGCGATGGGCCGGGGCGGGCCGGGGCGGGAAACACCCCGGAGGTTGAACATCCGGACGTGTAAGGAAACATTTGGAACTCTTTCAGTGCTCGGGATGTGACCCATCAATACCCAGAAACCCAACATAGGTGTTAAGACCATGATATAACCTGCTCGGAGCATGGTTAGTACGAATGTGTCGGTGATGGTGTTCAATAAAAAACTTCATGAAAACCCAAGTGAAGTTCGAATATTTATTAAGGTGAGCAAGTGAACAAGAATGTATGTACAAGTATATAAGAACGTTGCAAACAAGAATTGAGGTGAACGTATGTATAGAGAGAGAAATCACAGTGGAGTATATAACAGTTAGACCGAGTCGTCGAACTGACGTATATCGAGTACATATTCAAAAGAATGACAAACAAGTTCATGGTGTAATGTATATATAGAGAGTAATTTAGAGTCCAAATATGTATGTCCATTAGAAATCACAAGTCCGGGTATAATATATGTTCACAAGTCCAGGTAAGTGGTACTGATGCCATCGGGAAGAACTTTACGTTTCGGGTAAAAGAAAGTAAAGGCATCTCGTTTCTGGATGTAGGTTCGCATCTGGTGGTCGACGACCCGGAATCCTCGGTTAGTGCCACTCGCACTGGTCTGGCTTTGGAGCACGTCCAGGTACAAGGCTTTGTCGATGTTGGGGTCACGCCGGTTGACTCCTTTGCAACTGAACTTATTGTTTCCATCTCCACCGTAACAGAAGTAGGTCTTGGACGACAGGGCGATCATGGCATCTCCACTCCACTCCAGCTTGAAGAGGCCCGGGGTCCGCTTGTCGTACTGGTAATGGTCACGTCGAGGTAGCCACTGGTCCCGTTCCACCTCATACTGTGCGCGTAACTCGGGTTTGACCAGGGACTCCCATTCCGCATTAGAGACGGCCATGTAGGCAGAGTCCGTGTCCATTTCCATGAGTTGCCAATCGGATGGATTAAAATACACACCCATGAAATCATATAGAAACTGGAGCATCCTCAGTTTGGCCACCTGGTATACCATACATCCAATTTGGGTATATACTGAAGGATTTGGTACACGCGCGTCACTTCGAGGCCATGGCTCATGTACCACTGTAGCAGAGGGGTACCCAGCAAGATTTTCTCTGCCCACATACTCCCAATCAACATTCGACGAGGTTGTTTCAATACGTCATGTTCCTCAGCATAGGTCCCCATGGTCTCTCCAATGTCAGCCCGACCCACCAGCGTGTTCTTGAAGATAGGCGGGCACTGAGCGAAGAGTGGCTTGAGATGGTCGGGAACATGCAGATCACATTCGACAAATCCATACAGGGTCCCGGAACGAACGGCGTCGAAAAGCTGTGGCAGGGTCAAGAGTGGTCGGCGACTGAGCGGGTACTCGCGCGCTTTAAGGAAGTCGCGTAAGTGTGGGAGGGCCTGGCACATGGTGTGAAATTCACACTCCCACAGTTCGATAAGATGGTACCCCAACTCTTTGACGTAATCTCCATTCTCCACCACTTCTGCTCGTAATTCTTCTGCCGATTTCCCACGTCGTTCGTTGAAGCGTCCAGCGCTGAAAGGACATTGGTGGCCGTGCCAGTAACACCCATAAAATTGAAATACGGTCGGTGTTCCTTGTACAAGGGCAAACCCATCGACGGGGAGTCGACGATCTCCTATGCGCTTCTCTGTGGCGTTGGTCTGATGGCGTATATAAATTTCCCGTCGATCGGCTTCCCAATCCAACCACTGGTCGGCGAGATGTTTGTACGGCGTACGTTGAGGTGTGAAATGTTGACCGTCTGCCAACCATTGCGTATAATGCCCACTGGGCATGGGTTGGGCGAGAGACCACAGGTACAGGGCATTGGCGTCAAATCCAATGATTTTGGCACAGGGTTTCCCACCGGAAAGAGTAGTGACATCCTTCTCATGGTAGCGATGAAAAATAAGGCTAGGTCCGCCGACGATGTTCTGTTTTAAACAATCATACATGTCCTCATCTTTTTGTTGTATCAGCGAGAAGTAGGGCACAGTCATAGGCCTTCACCCGCTGATGGTAGCTATAATTGGGAGCTAAGTAGTTCCGTACATCCAGGAAATGGAGTGATGTGGTGGTGAGGGCCATGTGGTTGTTGATCTTTTTGATGACGGACTTGATGGTATCGGACTGGGCCAAGTAAGGGTATAGAAATTCCTTCACCATGTTCAGATCGTATCGCCCCGAGTTGAATCCGAGCACCGGTAACTGGCCTAAGTATTGCAGGAAGCGGATTTTCAATTTCTCCGCATACGGTTTAGGTAAAGGGACATCCTGCGGTTGCATGGGCTCCGGCTTCTCGGACTCTGACTCGGACTCTTCATCGTCACTGAACGATACACCCAGTGTAGGAATCCGGTCGTCCAGCTGGTCCAGTACGTCCTGGAACTTGGACACCAATAGTTCTGTACTGGCTGCACTGACTTCCTCTAAATAGTCCATCATGCAGGTAATCAAGTCATGGGCGTCGCCGGTAGACACGAAACACACCGGTGCAGCGTCATAGCCAGGTACGTTGCTGGAAATACTGACACTCAGGGGAATATGGCGCTGTGTCCACTGTGTTTTCGCCGAGGCCGCATCCATCGGTTCCAAAATCGCCTCGAAATCGTAACATGCCCGGTAGGGGAAATAACGATGCTCTTCTGGTATGATGAGACCTTCATCGGCCAGTTCCTCGAAGATGGTGGGCGTGTTATGGTACACGCCGCCAGGAAATTTCCGTTTGACAGTGTGATCACAAATCTTTTCGTGTCGATGTAAGTGCTGAGACTGTTTAAACACCCGATGGCATTGGGCACAACTGTAGGATTGCGCGTACAGACTCATATCATAGATCAGGGAAAAATGATTCACCCCGCCGTCGTCGAAGATATTGACTTTCATGGTGGAAGCATACCGTTCTGAAGATCGATGCACCAATTCAGCAACAAATGTGTCATGATCCTCCTCCTCATCCTCCTTCTCTTCCCGTAGTAAACGGTACACAAAGATATTGACGTTGAACAGTGACTCCACGACATCCAAATTCTTAAAAGGGACTCCCCGGAACTGCCGCGGATCTAGGTCTTGTTCCTCTAGATATTGTCTCCAATAGATATTGGCCACTCTATCACAATTCTGGGGATGACATTCGTTCAAATGAATGGCCAAACACCGGAACAGACATTTCTGGTCTTTGTAGGGTCCATGTTTTCCTCCGGTTAATGCATACAGTCCTTTTTGATTGAACAGCCAAGGGGGTAGTAGTACAGGAGCACCGATAGGATGATCTCTCATTTTGGTCACGAAAAATGTCACGTTGGTGACCATTTCCACAGTCCACTTGGTATTGGGGCGTTGCAACCGGGCCCATTCCAATGGGTCCAACGTAGTCAGTTGGTCGATGAGGGGCTCCAGTGACGCACGATTGATGATGGTGAATGGCTTGTCAAACACATAGGTATTATTGCTCGGATAAAAATACCGTAACTGGTCCGTCTCTTTGTGCCGTAGAATATAGCCGAATGTCATATTCACTTTGAACGCTGTCACTTGGTCTCTGAAAATGTTCTCGGCATAGTTAGGAAGATACGTGAGGTCCTGTAGCCGGAAATTATACAAGTCTTGAATAGGGCGATGACGGTGGAAACATCGTCGGATGGTGCTCCAATGGCGCCGATAGATGTCACTCACAGGGTGGTCTTCTGGCAAGGCGTCAACGGGAGGCACAGCTGGATCCTCAGGAAAGTCGTGTTCGCCTCTCACATTCTCACGCGCCAAGGGAGATCTCGATCGGTCACATCGCCTCATCCTGATCGTATATACTCCTGTAAAATAGAGCCGATTTTGACAATGAATCGGTCACGACTTCTTATTTCTTTGGAGGGGCAAGGTCAATAGGACTTGCGCTTTTTATACTACTAAAATGTGAAGTAGATTACATCTTACATAGGCCTTAAGGCCGTGATATGCATATCACCTTGAAGTATTCTGGGGCATGGTCAGTACTTCCCAATTTTCCCTTTGTCTACTACCCGCCGATTTTTTTTATTTTTTTATTTTTTATTGATTTTTTTTATTCATTTATTTTTTTCCCCCCGAGAGCTACAACATGACACCTTCCATGACCCATTCGAACCCATAGCGGTCCCTCTCTATCCCAAACATACACCCACATAGCACCCAAGATGCCTGCTTTCTATACTACGGCCAGACTGCGCATGCGCAGACTATTGGACACGGACGGACCATTACTCCACGAGAGCTTCAAAATAAGACCTCAACCGACATCATCGGTTCACTAGGGGCTCACCTAGACCTCAACATGTCCACCCAATATGCACCTATGCACTGAGCCAGTAGTCCTATGGGGTTATATACAGACCTACCCGGTACTTAAAAACAAATTTTATAGCTTTTCCCCAGCGTATTCTACAACCTCACAGCCCATAGTAAAACCCACAAAAAATGACCACCCCTACTTCAGGCAAAATTTATGGAAATGCGCGAATGAGAGGATTGGCCTAGACCGAGTTGTCTCCCTTGCGTAATAAGGTTCAGATGGCGCTATGGTTGGAAACGCAGAAATACCCGGGGAATTGTACCAATTGCCATCCTATGCGCCATTTTGTGACACAAAACTCTTAAATTCGTGCATCATATTATTCTAGAATGTATTGTGAACACTTTGAGATAAATTGAGACGTACTGGTAGGAGAGATCTTGTCTGTTTAGTCAATTGTTGGATCATGTCGTCTGCCAGTTCGTTGTTGGTGCTGGCAGTACTACGCTGTAATCTCAGCTGAGCCATGCGCGAGGCATGGTGTAATTCTTGTTGATAAAGTCAATGAGTGATTTTGAGCGACAAACTCTATAAATAGTAAGATCGTAGGCATATATAGTGATGGTGTACGGATATTTCATGATGTAGCGGGAATGTGTAACGTAGAACAAATGTACGGTGTCCCATTCCGTGCTCCTTGTCAAGTTGCTGGCAAAATATCCCGGAGGACTCACTGCATATGTGGAGAATTACTCGAGCTTTATATGTCATGAGCTGCTTTGAGAAAATACGTGAAATTTGCATTGATAAATGGTCCAAAACCGGCAGTGGACGTCCATGCAATCGCGCGAATGAAACTAAAAATAGAGGTGTTTTGTTGACATAAAAACAGCTGATCCGTGTGAAGGATGGTCGAGTTACACGAGAAAATTCTGCCAATATATAAATGCCTACCTATAGATACTAAAATTGGCCGCTAAAAGTTTCCATAATATAGGGAAATAACTGTGATGTCTTTTTTCACTGTGACACGTTCTCCTAAAGACCTAAGCTGAAAAATTCCGAGAAGGGGGGGAGGGGGGTATTTCCTAGCATAGATATTATTAAAAAATAATTTATATTACATACGTGTAAGGTGTTGATTGGTGTTACTGAGTGATACTGGTCAGTTGCATCTCATCAATGAGGCGAACACGGTACTTTTGAAGCTTCACTTGCTGGGATGACTCCATGACTGTGGGCTCAGGCTGGGCAAAAACGGTGTAATAGGCTGGTGAATTTGCACTGGTAAAATGAAAAAAATTAAAAGGTTCTCCACAGCTCATACAAGCAGGCAAGCAGGCTGGCTAGAGGTGAGGCAGGCAGGCAGGCAGGCAGGCTAGACAGGCAGGCAGGCAGGCAGGCAGGCAGGCTGGTCAGGTCAGTCAGGCAGGTAGTGCAATGAATACACCCCACCCCTAAAAATCGCCTCCTTTTATACGTTTTTCTACAGTCCGCCATTTTTGTCCCACCACCCACAGCCGCCATTTTGGTCCCACCTCCCACAGCCGCCATTTTGGTCCCACCTCCCACAGCCGCCATTTTGGTCCCACCTCCCACAGCCGCCATTTTGTCCCACCACCCACAGCCGCCATTT